>JAODAL010026935.1:0-55839 GCA_025379985.1 Phyllomedusa bahiana
AAAAGAATAATTAATAGTATAACGGAGAGTCCGGAGATATAATAGTATAGTGCACTGTAATACAATACAAATCTAGAGTGTATAGAGATAGAATAGTGTCATTGGGTGTAATGTAGCATTATACAATATACTGTAGCATTACATAGTGAACTATAACATGTAACAGAATATGTGTAATATCAGGTGATAGAATTGTTATATAATAAGATATAATCTAGTGTGATGACATCAGCTACTGGACTGTAATACACAGTGGTATAAAATGTAGAATACCTTGTGTCAGTATACAGCAGTGCCCAGCAGTGTATACAGGAGATCCATAGGGTAATGTATGTAATACAATCTAAATGTCCTGTGATATCAATGAATAGAGCGCATGTGCTTTAATATAAAGGTTATAAATATAATGTAACAGAATCCCCCATCGTGGCTGCACAATGGCCGCCCCCGCGAGCGTCACAGAGGACACGGCCGGCAGGGTCGCTGCTGACGCTCAGGTTATTTTTAGTGGTCGCTTCATGGCGGCTGCTGGGGGAAAACGCACAGAAGATTCCTGTGAGAGCCGGACTGGTCCCCGCATGCAGCGCTACAGACACTGGGAGCAGCGCCAAGGAGGCCGCACTGACAGCGTCCCTGAGACGCGCGGGACAAGTGCACCAAGAATTCACACCGAGCATGATGGGTAATCACCGCGTATGGACAATGTCCAAGGAGGCGCTAATCAGACAACAACCCCCAGCAAGGACAGAACACAACTCTATACATACAGCACTACTACCCTCAACAGGAACACAATACAAATCTATACACAGAGCACTACAACCCCCAACAGGAGCATAACACAACTCCATACACAGAGCACTACAACTCCCAACAGGAACACAATACAACTCTATACACAGAGCACTACAACCCCCAACATGACCAGAATACAACTCTATACACAGAGCACTACAACCCCCAACAGGAGCATAATACAACTCTATACAGAGAGCACTACAACGCCCGACAGGTACACAATACAACTCTGTACATCAAGCACTACAACCGCAGCAAGGATAGAATACAACTCTATGCATAGAGCACTACTACCCCCAACAGGAGCATAATACATCTCTATACATAGAGCACTACAACCCCCAGCCATGGCCATAATAAACTTATTTTACACTCCACACATAGGGCGACATGTATGATCGGGCATTTCGCTCGTTTATTGGCGTATACTGCGCCTCCCGGCCCGAATCCCGCTGTCGGACGCGGGGATTCAGTGTTAGGCGCAGTGTTCGCCACTTTCAGCTGCGCCCCGCATGAAGGGGCGGGCAGTGGGCGCGGGGTAGGCGTTCCGGGTCGGGACGCGGCGCGCTCATATACCCAGAGGCATGTACGATGGCGAGTCGGCAAAGCGAGGCGCAGTGCAGCGCTCGGCAGCTCCGACAGGCAGACCTGGTTTATTTTGGTCTAAATGCTCCGGCGGCAGCGAAGTGAAGCAAGATCAGAACATGAGAGGAAGCAGATAGAAGATCGCGACAGAAATCTCGGCGCTCCGCTCCGTGCAGCAGGAGTATGATTCCGAAAAAATCGCCTTTATAAAGGCGGAAAACAGTGTCAGAAAAGAGCTGAACATAAAAAATAAACATACTTAAAAAAAAAAAAAACACTTTCCAAAAATCTAGAACGGCGCAATATCAAGAATTATGATATTGGAAATTGCCGGGAAATACAGTAATTCAAATTCTGAAACCTATTCTCATTGGTCGGCAGAAACCAGCCAATCAGAATAGGAGCGACAGTGAACCATTAAAACCTATGGGGAAGGATTGACCAATCAGAATCCACGGCGGGATAATTCAAAATACAGTAAAAAGACAGAAAAGAGCTGATTGGCTGAGCTAGCGGGGGCTTGGCTATCCCAGCCAATCAGAGCGCGAGCTACTTCTCCCATTATAGTCTATGGAGAGATGGGCGCTCTGAAATCTCGGCTCTCAGCGCCGTGCGGCATAGAGTATGATAAAAAACGCATTTTTATTAAATGTAAAACATTATCAGATAAAGAGCAGAACCCTTCTTTACAAATAAAGCAGTTAAATCCCGAACAACGCGTTTGTCGCCGAGACCGGCGCTACATAGGGAATTGCAATAGAGAGAATCGCCGGGAAATACAGTAATTCAAATTGTTTAAGCTCTTCTCATTGGTCGGCATAAACCAGCCAATCAGAATAGGAGCGACAGTGTCCCATTATATCCTATGGAGGAGAATTGACCAATCAGAATAGGAGCGACAATGTCCCATTATAACCTATGGAGGAGAATTGACCAATCAGAATAGGAGCGACAGGGACCCATTATAACCTATGGAGAAATATTGACCAATCATATTCAAAGGCGGGACAGTTCAAAATACAGTAAAAAGGCAGAAACGAGCTGATTGGTTGAAGCGGCGGGGGCTCGTCCAGCTTAGCCAATCAGAGCGCGAGCTACTTTCTCATAGAGTTCTATGGGAAAAGAAATGCAGAGCAAGCTCTGTTTGTGATTGGCTAAGTTAAAAGAGGCGCGGTTATTTGGACCAATGGGAGAGCGAGCGACGCTCCTATGGGTTTTCTAATGCAATCTGAAATAAAACTGTACATGGGCAAAATCAAATGATAATACTGCCGAAGTTGTCCTGATGTGTATATAAAACGAATGATAATATGGGGGTAACGAAAAAAAATATTAAATCAATAAAATCATGTTTATTTCTTTATTTTTGTTACACCCATACTATTGATCCTTGGCCAACGAAAATAAAGAAATAAACATGATTTTATTGAATTAATATTTTTGTATATTTACCCCCATATTATTATTCATTTTATATATCGCTCCTATTCTGATTGGTCAATTCTCCTCCATAGGATATAATGGGACATTGTCGCTCCTATTCTGATTGGTCAATTCTCCTCCATAGTTTATAATGGAACATTGTCGCTCCTATTCTGATTGGCTGGTTTATGCCGACCAATGAGAATAGCTTAAACAATTTGAATTACTGTATTTCCCGGCGATTCTCTCTATTGCAATTCCCGATGAAGCGCCGGTCTCGGCGACAAACGCGTTGTTTGGGATTGAATTGATTTATTTTTATAGAAGGGTTCGGCTCTTTATCTGATAATGTTTTACACTTAATAAAAATGTCTTTTTAATCATACTCCATGCCGCACGGTGCTGAGAGCCGAGATTGCATTGCGCCGATCTCTCCATAGACTACAATGGGAGAAGTAGCTCACGCTCTGATTGGCTGGGATAGCCAAGCCCCCGCTAGCTCAGCCAATGAGCTCTTTTCTGTATTTTTACTGTATTTTGAACTGTCCCGCCTTTGATTTTGATTGGTCCAAACTTCTCCATAGGATATAATGGGAAAATCGGCGGAAAGGTGCGTCCCGACGTGGCGAGATTCATACATGTCGCCCATAGAGCACTACTACCCCAGTGTGGATGTTGGGGATTGCGTGATGAAACATTTGCAGCAGAGGGAACAATTCACAAAGTGGCAGCGAAATATAGGAGCGGGGAACGGATTGCCGGTGCGCAGCCGCTTCCCCTCGTCAGACAACGTCGCCCGTCCTGACACTGACCACTGCCTCCGGCCAACACCACAAGCGGCAGATCATGTCACGACAGAGCAAACGGCTCCGCCCTTACTTAGGCCAAGCACTGAAGACCCGCCCTTATTCAGGCCAAACAATTACTGAGGCCCCGCCCTTATTCAGGCCAAACACTGAGGCTCCACTTTTACCTAGGCCAAGAACTGAGGCTCTGCCCTTATGGTGGCCAAATACATACTGAGGCCCCGCCCTTATTCAGGCCAAACACTGAGGCTCCGCCCTTATTCAGTCCAAACAGTTACTGAGGCTCCGCCCTTATTGAGGCCAAACACTGACGCTCCACCCTTACTTAGGCCAAACCCTTACTAAGGCCCTGCCCTTATTCAGGCCAAAGAGTTACTGAGGCTCCGCCTTTATTAAGGATACACCCAGAGGTTCCTCCCCAGTCTCGCTGCTGCAGTTCGGGATAATCTCTGGGGTCTGTAGTCCCCTCCTCAGGCTCCGACTGAGCTCCTGTCAATCCTAGAAGCGGGAGCTGCAGTGTAAAGCATGAGGGAGGCAGGAGCTGTATCACACAGGGAGAAGAATATCACAGGTACAGGCTCTCGGCCATCGATAGCCTGGGACATACTGGACTGTGACAGGCGATGCATTGTAACAACACTGCAGCACTGCGGCCTCCAATCTATGAAAAACAGAAGAAAAGACGACACTGGACACATTCCAACCCCGGGCGGCGCAGTCAGCAGCGACAACCCTGTCCGGACACGTACGGGCCATCCACGTCCTGCAGGACCCAGCCGATCCCCACCACCTGGAGGACGTGACCGAACAAGCCACAGACTACTGCGTGTTATCCTGTATTATCCTCCAGAGCTGCACTCACTATTCTGCTGGTGCAGTCACTGTGTACATACATTACTTATCCTGTACTGATCCTGAGTTACATCCTGTATTATCCTCCAGAGCTGCGCTCACTACCTGTATTATCCTCCAGAGCTGCGCTCACTATTCTGCTGGTGCAGTCACTGTACATACATTACTTATCCTGTACTGATCCTGAGTTACATCCTGTATTATCCTCCAGAGCTGCGCTCACTATTCTGCTGGTGCAGTCACTGTATTATCCTCCAGAGCTGCACTCACTATTCTGCTGGTGCAGTCACTGTACATACATTACTTATCCTGTACTGATACTGAGTTACATCCTGTATTATCCTCCAGAGCTGCGCTCACTATTCTGCTGGTGCAGTCACTGTACATACATTACTTATTCGAAAATAGTCCTGGATACCAAAGACTGAAAAAAGGGGAATAGCTTGTAGGAGCGCTACAGGGGAAGAAACACTCTTAATCTGTAAGAGTGTATATTATAAAAGATTTATTTCACATAGCATTACGCGTTTCGTGGAATACAATCCACTTCCTCAGATGCTTAGTATCAAATGCAGAAAAAACTAGTAGCCTTTATACACATCCGTATTGGAACCGAGGCTACAATTGTAGCAATAGTAAACAATTGTTTCATTCATAAAAGCTAAAAACCTATATAAACAAATTTGCTACATTCCCATTGATAACTAAAATGTAACAAGAAACTAGTTTGTAAACAATATATATATTATACATAAAAAGTAATAAATATTCTAAAAGGGGGGGGGGAAGGGGAAATCTAAAATACTAAAATTATATCGATATATATACATATATACATGTACAGACATATACATATATATACAAAAGGTGATGGGTAAAAATAGGATAAAACCAACTAATAAATCAGTGAATATAAAAGACAAAACTCAGGGCATTTAGTGTTCCTAGTTATGGTTTAAATAATCGTCTCCTGCACTTCATTAAGACCATAGGGTTTAAGGGAATTTATACGGTACATCCAATATACTTCTCTTAAGCTCAATTTTTTGCTTCTATCTGGGATGTAGGAAGGAATATGTTCTATGGGTTGAATATTAAAAATTGGATCTCTTGTATTATGAACTTCAAATATATGTCTGGGCAGACTATAAACGGACCTCCCATGTCGTACATCGTAACGATGGTTTATGAGTCTCCTAGATAATTTATTAGTGGTTTTCCCTATATATTGGATCTTGCAGCTACAAGTAATTAAATAAATTACAAAAGAACTCGCACAAGTGAGGTTATCTTTGATTTTAAAAACCTCCCCCGTGGCTGCAGATGTAAATTGGGCACTCGTGACAATTTGGTTACAACATTTGCAATTATTATGGTTACATGGGAACGAACCCTTCGGGGCTGATAAATTTTGTGTGGGATATATGATTGGTGTGCTGTTTTAATCTTGAAGGTGCTAAAGAATTTTTTTAAAGTTTTAGCTCGTCTATATACAAATTTTTGGGTATGGAGGTAAAATACCTTTCAAGCCAGGGTCTCTAAGAAGAAGATCCCAATGTTTTTTGATGATATTTTGTATTATTCTATATTGGGAAGTGTGTGTTGTTACAAAACGTATATCAAATTTGTTTTTATCTTTGGGTTTCGTTGTTTGTTCCAAATAAGTGGCCTGATTATTTGTTTCCGCTTTTTTCTTTGCTCCTTCTAGTAATTTAACAGGGTAATTTTTTTGTATAAATTTATTTGTAAGCACACTAGCTTGTGTTTGGAATTCACGTTCCTCAGTGCAGTTCTTTTTTATTCTTCTGTATTGGCCGAAGGGTATATTTTTAAGCCACTTTTTTTGATGATTCGAGTGAAAAGACAGATAGCTGTTGGAGTCTGTCTGTTTAAAATGTGTCTTAGACATAATTTTTCCTTCTTTCGTATAAAGATGGAGATCAAGAAATATTATCTCCGTTTGACTAGACGTAGCTGTAAATTTAATCCCCCAGGTATTATTATTTAGGACCTTGACAAAATCATTGAGAGTGGTAATAGGACCATCCCAGATTAAAATCAGGTCGTCGATAAAGCGTTTGTAATATTTTATATGTTTTATGTAGGGATTAGTAGGGCCACTGATATAACAGTCTTCAAATGCTCCCATAAATATATTCGCCACAGAGGGGGCTACCCTTGTCCCCATGGCCACTCCCACTTTTTGGTGATAATGGGAGTTGTGATATTGGAAATAAT
Organism: Phyllomedusa bahiana; assembly: GCA_025379985.1. Taxonomy (NCBI): domain Eukaryota; kingdom Metazoa; phylum Chordata; class Amphibia; order Anura; family Hylidae; genus Phyllomedusa; species Phyllomedusa bahiana. The sequence continues at coordinate 6,702 of JAODAL010026935.1, forward strand.
TATTTTTTAAAATTAATTCCAAGCCTTTCAAGAGAAAATCTTTAAATTGAGCTGAAAGAATAGGTTCCGTATCCAGACTATTTTTAACAGTTAATAATAACTGTATTATCCTCCAGAGCTGCGCTCACTATTCTCCTGGTGCAGTCACTGTACATACATGACTTATCCTGTTCTGATCCTGAGTTACATCCTGTACTATGCTCCAGAGCTGCGCTCACTATTCTGCTGGTGCAGTCACTGTACATACATTACTTATCCTGTACTGATCCTGAGTTACATCCTGTATTATCCTCCAGAGCTGCGCTCACTATTCTGCTGGTGCAGTCACTGTACATACATTACTTATCCTGTACTGGTCCTGAGTTACATCCTGTATTATCCTCCAGAGCTGCACTCACTATTCTGCTGGTGCAGTCACTGTACATACATTACTTATCCTGTACTGATCCTGAGTTACATCCTGTATTATCCTCAAGAGCTGCGCTCACTATTCTGCTGGTGCAGTCACTGTACATACATTACTTATCCTGTACTGATCCTGAGTTACATCCTGTATTATACTCCAGAGCTGCGCTCACTATTCTGCTGGTGCAGTCACTGTGTACATACATTACTTATCCTGTACTGATCCTGAGTTTACATTTCCCGTATTATCCTCCAGAGCTGCACTCACATTCTGCTGGTGCAGTCACGTTATACATACATTACTTACCGCACTGATCCTGAGTTACATCCTGTATTATCCTCCAGAGCTGCACTCACTATTCTGCTGGTACAGTCACTGTACATACTTTACATATCCTTTACTTTTCCTGAGTTAAATCCTTTATTATCCTCCAGTGCTGCACTCAATATTATGCGGTTGCAGTCACTGTACATAATTACTTTTCCTGTACTGATCCTGAGTTAAATCCTGTATTATCCCCCAGAGCTGCACTCACTATTCTGCTGTGCAGTCACTGTACATACAAAACTTATCATTTACTGATCCTGAGTTACATCCTGTATTATCCCAGAGCTGCGCTCACTATTCTGCTGGTGCAGTCACTGTACATACATTACTTATCCTGTACGATCCTGAGTTACATCCTGTATTATCCTCCAGAGCTGCGCTCACTATTCTCCTGGTGCAGTCACTGTACATACATTACTTATCCTGTACTGATCCTGAGTTACATCCTGTACTATGCTCCAGAGCTGCGCTCACTATTCTGCTGGTGCAGTCACTGTACATACATTACTTATCCTGTTTCTGATCCTGGTTACATCCTGTATTATTCCCCAGAGCGCACTCACTATTCTGCTTGGGGCAGTCACTGTACATACATTAATTTATCCTGTACTGGTCCTGAGTTACATCCTGTATTATCCTCCAGAGCGGCACTCACTATTCTGCTGTGCAGTCACTGTACATACATTACTTATCCTGTACTGATCCTGAGTTACATCCTGTATTATCCTCCAGAGCTGCGCACACTATTGTGCTGGTGCCAGTCAACTGTACTACATTACTTATCCTGTATGATCCTGAAATTTCATCCTGTATTATCCCCCAGAGCTGCGCTCACTATTCTGCTGGTGCAGTCATGTACATACATTACTTATCCTGTACTGATCCTGAGTTACATCCTGTATTATCCTCCAGAGCTGCGCTCACTATTCTGCTGGTGCAGTCAGTGTACATACATTTATTTTCCTTTACTGTTCCTGAGTTACTTCCTGTATTATCCTCCAGAGCTGCGCTCACTATTCTGCTGGGCAGTCACTTTGTACATACATTACTTATCCTGTATGATCCTGAGTTACATCCCGTATTATCCTCCAGAGCTGCGCTCACTATTCTGCTGGTGCAGTCACCGTGTACATACATTACTTAATCCTGTACTGATCCTGAGTTACATCCTGTATTTATCCCCCAGAGCTGCGCTCACTATTCCGCTGGTGGAGTCACTGTACATACCTTAGATTTCTGATCATTTAGAGAGCCTCAGTTACATCCTGTATTATCCTCCAGAGCTGCGCTCACTATTCTGCTGGTGCAGTCACTGTGTACATACATTACTTATCCTGGTACTGATCCTTAGTTACATCCTCTATTATCCTCCAGAGCTGCCACTTACTATTCTGCTGGTGCAGTCACCGTGTACATACTTACTTATTTATACCCCAGTTATCCCCGTATGACACTTTTAATCTCTGTGCACTGACCACCTCTCTGATCCTCTGCAGTAACTCGGGGTCTGACCCAGGATGTCAAATTCCCCACATTTGGGGAGCAGCATGTTTCACACACACAGTGATCTTCTTCTCAGAGCTGATACTTCGTTGCACTGTGGTAACATGACAGATGTGTATAGATAAGGCAGGACATCTGTAACCTGAGGGTCAGTGTGGTTCAGTGACTCCCACCCTCCACAATGACCAGCAGATGCTGGGAGTCTATAATGAAGTGTAAAATCTCAGCGACTGGGGCTTTTACCCACACCGACACTCCCTTGACCTGTTATTATTGTACACATTACATCCCTACAGGTAATACTATAATAACACCTTTTCAAAGGGACCCAGCAGCTGAAGGTCGTTGGGGTTTTCAGGTATGTCTTGTAGACAGTATTTTCTAGTGCTGTTTGGGTTGTCCCCTATACGGGGTTTGCAGGTGTTGCATATGGCGTCCCTTAGTACAGGGGATTACAGGGGTGTGGGGATGGGCTGTCCCCCTAGTACAGGTGATTACAGGTGTGTGGTGTGGACTGTCCTCTAGTACAGGAGATTACAGGTGTTTCGGGAGGCTTCTTCCAGTACAGGTGATTTCAGGGTTTTGTGCTGTATGGATTTTCCCTCTATACGGTGTTTTTTCAGGGGTTGCATATGGACTGTCCCCTAGTACAGTTGATTTCAGGTGTTGGGTTGGACGCCCTATAAGGTGATTACAGGTGTGGCGGTATGGACTGTCCTCAGTACAGGTTTTACAGGGGTGTTTTGGATGGACTTTTCCCGACAGGTGATTAAGGTGTGTGCTATGGATGCCTCTAGTACAGGTGATTACAGGGAAATGTGCGTATGGACTGTCCTCCCCTTTTTCAGGGGATTACAGGGGGGGTGTGCAATTATGGCGGGTCCCCCTAGTACAGGTGATTAAAGGTGTGTGCAGTATGGACTGTCCTCTAGTACAGGTGATTACAGGTGTGTGCGGTATGGACTGTCCTCTAGTACAGGTGATTACAGGTGTGTGCGGTATGGACTGTCCTCTAGTACAGGTGATTACAGGTGTGTGCAGTATGGACTGTCCTCTAGTACAGGTGATTACAGGTGTGTGCGGTATGGACTGTCCTCTAGTACAGGTGATTACAGGTGTGTGCGGTATGGACTGTCCTCTAGTACAGGTGATTACAGGTGTGTGCGGTATGGACTGTCCTCTAGTACAGGTGATTACAGGTGTGTTCGGTATGGACTGTCTTCAAGTACAGGTGATTACAGGTGTGTGCGGTATGGACTGTCCTCTAGTACAGGTGATTACAGGTGGGTGCAGTATGGACCGTCCTCTTGTACAGGTGATTACAGGTGTGTGCAGTATGGACTGTCCTCTAGTACAAGTGATTACAGGTATGTGCAGTATGGACTGTCCTCTAGTACAGGTGATTACAGGTGTGTGCTGTATGGACTGTCTTCCAGTACAGATGATTACAGGTGTGTGCGGTATGGACTGTCCTCTAGTACAGGTGATTACTGGTATGTGCGGTATGGACTGTCCTCTAGTACAGGTGATTACAGGTTGGGGAGGCATGGGACTGTCCTCTAGGTAAAAGGTGATTAAGGTGTTGTGCGGTATGGACCGTCCTCTCCTACAGGTGCTTTCTTGTGTGTGCGGCATGGACTGTCCTCTAGTACAGGTGATTTCTGGTGTGTGCGGTATGGACTGTCCTCTAGTACAGGTAATTAAAGGTGTGGCGGGATGACTTCCCTAGTACAGGTGATTACAGGTGTATGTGGTATAGACTGTCTTCTCGTACAGGTGAGTACAGGTGTGTGCAGTATGGACTATCCTCTAGTACAAGACATTACAGGTGTGTGTGGTATGGACTGTCTTCTAGTACAGGTGATATCAGTAGTGCCTGTAACAGGGGGATTCGGGGTTCTGCAAAATGGGGTGTTCTCAAGTACAGGGGTTGGGTATGGGCTTCCCATACAGTGTTTTTAGTGTGTTTGGATTTCTATACAGGGGTTACAGGTTTGCACATGAGTCCCCATACAGGTGATTAAGGTGTGTGCGGGGATGGGGTGTCCTCTACTACAGGTGGTTACAGGTGTGAGATTTGGGCTTCCCCTTACAGGTTATTACAGATGTGGTACAGTAGGATGTCTTTTTTAGTACAGGTATTACAGGTTTTTAAACTGTATAGACAGGTGATTTGGGTTTTCATTTGGACCTTTCCCCTAGTTTCATGTTTTCAGGTGTGGCGGGGATGGACTTCCCCTTTTTCGGTGATTACAGGGTTTTCGGGTTGGGCTGTCCTTAGTACAGTGATTTTAAAGGTGGTGTGCTTTAAAGGACTGTCCTCTAGTACAAAAGGATTACAGGGGGGGTGTGCGTATGGACAGGGGTTAAGGTGGTGCGGATCCCGTCCCTAACGGTGTACAGGTTGTGCGTATGACTGTCCTTTGAGGGGGATTACAGGTTGTGCGTATGGAGCCTTAGTACTTCATTACAGGTGGGCAGTATGGACTTCCTCTATAAGGTGATTACAGGTGTTGGCAGTATGGATGTCCTCTTTTACAGGTAAAACAGGTGGTTTCAAAAACTGTCCCTAGTGGGGATTTCGGTGTGTCATTGGCTGTCTTTTATACAGGATTACAGGTGGGCGGTATGACTTCCTCTAGTAAGTTTATTAAGGGGTTTTCGAAAAGGAGCCCTACACAGGGTTAAAGGTTGCGGGATGGAAATGTCCCCTAGTACAGGGGTAAAAGGTGTGGATGTTCTCTAGTACAGGTGTTACGTTTTGGGGCGTATAGACAGGTGATTACGGGGTGTGCGTAATTAAAGTTTATACAGGGGATTAAGGGGTGTGCGGTATTTAACTGCCTCTTCTACAGGGGGTTTCAGGTGTGTCGGTTGGACTGTCCTTAGTACAGGGGATTACATATGTTTGGTATAGAAGGTGATTTCGGTTGGGTATGAAATGTCCTTATACAGGGGATTACAGGTTGGGGTTTTGGGCTGTTTCGGGGGCAGGTGATTACAGGTGCTTGCGTAGACCGTCCTCTATAAGGGGGTTACAGGGTTGGATGGATGTCCTTTAGTACAGGTGATACAGGTGTGTGTTGGACTGTCCTCTAGTACAAGTGATTAAGTTGTTCGGATAATAGACAGGGGATTACAGGTTTTGTACGGTATGGATTTGTTCTAGTACAGTATTACAGGGATGTTTTGGTATAGACAAATGATTTCGGGGGGGTGCTTTTGGGGGCTGTACAGTATTAAGGTGTTGCGGATGACTTCCCCCCAACACGGTATTTCAGGGTTTCGGGATGGGCTGTCTCTATACAGGTGATTCAGGTGTGTGCAAAATGAGAGGGATTCAGGTATGTTCGGTATAGAAAAGTGATTAAGGTGTGGGCATATGGATGTCCTCTAGAAGTGATTAAGGTATGTTTGGTTAGACAAGGATTCGGGATGTGCATTAGGACTTACAGGTGATTTCGGTTGTGCGATGAACTGTCCCCTTACGGGGGATTTACAGGGGGTGTGCAAAGTGTGGACTGTCCTCTATACAAGAATTACAGGGTTGCGGTATTTTTGTCCCCCCCCCGTACAGGGGTTTTCAGGTGTGTGCAAAATGGAATGTCTTCTAGTACAGGTGATTACAGGTGTCTGCAGTATGGACTGTCCTCTAGTACAGGTGATTACAGGTGTGTGCGGGATATGGACTATCCTCTAGTACAGGTGATTACAGATGTGGACTGCCCTCTAGTACAGGTGTGGACTGTACTCTAGTACAGGTGTGGAATGTCCTCTAGTACAGGTGTGGACTGTCCTCTAGTACAGGTGTGGAATGTCCTCTAGTACAGGTGTGGACTGTCCTCTAGTACAGGTGTGGAATGTCCTCTAGTACAGGTGATTAAAGGTGTGTGCGATATGGACAATCCTCTAGTACAGTGCGTGATTTACAGGATCTTTGTGGATCTGCCCTATAGTACAGGAGTGGACTGTCCTCTTGTACAGGTGATTAAAGGTTGTGGACTGTGTGTCCTTTAGTACAGTGTTGATTTTACAGGTGTGGTATGTGTCCTCTAGTACAGGTGTGGACTGTCCTCTAGTACAGGTGATTACAGGTGTGGATTGTCCTCTAGTACAGGTGATTACAGGTGTGGACTGTCCTCTAGTACAGGTGATTACAGGTGTGGACTGTACTCTAGTACAGGTGATTACAGGTGTGGATTGTCTCTATGCTACAGGTGATTACAGTTGTGGTAACGCTGTTCCTCTATTACAGGTCGATTTACAGGTGTGGACTGTCCTCTAGTACAGGTGATTACAGGTGTGGATATGGTCCTCTAGTACAGGTGATTACAGGTGTGGACTGTCCTCTAGTACAGGTGTATTACAGGTGTGGATTGTGTAACGCTTCTTAGTACAGGTGATTACAGGTGTGGACTGTCCTCTAGTACAGGTGATTACAGGTGTGGACTGTCCTCTAGTACAGGTGATTACAGGTGTGGACTGTCCTCTAGTACAGGAGATTAAAGGTGTGGAATGTCCTCTAGTACAGAGTGATTACAGGTTGTTGGATTGTAACTCTAGTGACCAGGTGATTACAGATTGTGGCCACTGTTCCCTCTAGTACAGGTGATCTTAACAGGTTTGTGGACTGTATCTTTAGTTCAGGTGATTACAGGTGTGGACTGTCCTCTAGTACAGGTGATTACAGGTGTGGACTGTCCTCTAGTACACAACACAATGATACTGGCAATGAGCTGGAGCCGGTCATCTGTGGACCCGGGATGTCAGCTGCTGCAGCCCCAGATGAGGGACATCAGGACGGGTCCAGAAGGCAGCAGATCCCCTGTAACACACACACAGCGCACACGTCTATGACTTACATGAGGTGACTGTCCTTCCACTGCTCAGAGCTGCGTTCTGCCAAGACGCCCGTCAGAACTTCAGAGCTGGATGGCATACCAATCGCCACGCCGTCCCATGAGGAGCCAAAGTCACTGCCGAAAGAACAGAGCCCGTTAGTGATGCCTCAGTGACCCCACCCAGACAGCCAGGAGACAAGGGGGTGTCCTCTGACCTCCACCACCAGGCACACCCAGATGTTGGTTTGGAGAAACGCCAAGGACCCCAATGTTGCGAGCAACGCACGTTAGCCGTAATGTGGCAGCAACGCAGGATCTCAATGTGGAGCAACGCAGGACCCCAATGTGGTAGCAGCAATAGCAGGACCCCAATTGTGAGCATGCAGGTTCAATGTGGAGCCAGTAAGCCCCAGTAGACCCCAATGTGGAGCATACGCAGGACCCAAATGTTGGAGCAAAAAGACAGGACAGCCTCGCAATGTTGGAGTCAACGCCAGTGCCAAATGCTGGAGCAAACCGCCAGAGGCTCACAATGTGGAGAAAGCAGCGACCCAATGTGCGAGCAACGCATTGAGCCCTATGGGGGGAGCAACGCAAGGACTATTCAATGTGGAGAACGCCTGGACCCAATTGTTTGCAGCAATGCAGTGACCCCCAATGTGAGCAACACTGGACCCCCGCAATGTGAGCAATGCATGGATTACCCCAATGTGGTATAATCAACGCTAAGTTAAGCACCCCAATGTGTTGTTAAGCGTAACGCTGGGACCCCAATGTGGAGCAACGCAGAGCCCCAATGTGGAGCAACGCAGAGACCCCAATGTGGAGCAACGCAGGACCCCAATGTGGAGCAACGCAGTTCCAGCCCCGATGTTTCCGTGAGTGTCTTAATGACACTAATGTAACGCAGCCTGCCTATAAGGGTGGTCGCAAGACCCTATGAAACTGCTCTGTCCGGGATCTTTATGTGCAACATGCCAAAAGTATCTTGGGCCCAGAGAGTGCGCGTGCTTGATCCGCATATGTCCTGCAGTGCTCTGGAGAGTTGTGTAATCCCAGCATATCCCTGCCCCCTGGAGAGTAGTATAATCCCAGCATACCCCTGCGTCCTGGCCCCGGATATTAGTATAATCCCGCCCAGCATACACTCTGCAGTCCTTTACTGGCTGGCATTATTAGTATAATTCCCAGCATATCCCATCTTGTGTCCCTGGCTCTTTCGGATATTAGTTATAATCCAGCATACCCCTGCGTGCCTGGCCCGGTTATTAGTATAATTCCCAGCGCGATACCCTGAGTGTCGCCTGGTCTCCGGATATTTGGTATCATCCAGATACACCTGCGTCCAGGCTCCTGGATTATTAGTATATCCCAGCTCATATCCCTGTTGTCCTGTGGCCCACGGATATCAGATAATCACAGCATACACCTGTCTTCCGGCACCCGTGTATTAGGATAATCCAGCAGTTAATCCTGCCGTCCTGGCCCCGGATATTAGTATAATCCCAGCATACCCCTGCGTCCTGGCCCCGGATATTAGTATAATCCCAGCATACCCCTGCGTCCTGGCCCCGGATATTAGTATAATCCCAGCATACCCCTGCGTCCTGGCCCCGGATATTAGTATAATCCCAGCATTCTATCCTGGTCCTGGCCCCGGTAGTATTAGTATAATCCCTAGCTAACCTGCGTTCCTGGCCTCGTGATCATTGTATAAGCCAGCATGTAGACCCCCTGCGTCTGGCCCCGGGATATTAAGTATAATCCCAGGCGCATAGTTTCCCTGTTGCGTCTGGCTGCCCGGATATTAGTATAATACCCAGCATTATCCTTCTTGCGCTGTCTGGCCACCGGATTGAATTAGTTTAATCCCGCTTTACCCCTGCCGTCCCCCCCCCCCGGTTTAGTATAATCCCAGCATACCCTGGGGTTTCCCGGCCCGGATAATTTGTATAATTCCCCGCTTTCCCCCGCGTCCTTTGGCCCCCCGGGTTTATTTTAATTTCCCGCATACCCCTGCGTCCCCGGCCCCCGGGTAAATTTGTATAACCCCCGCAACCCCTTTCGTCCTTTTCCCCGGGTTTTAGTATTTAAACCCGCTTTACCCCGCGTTTCCCGGCCCCGGAAAATTAGTATAATCCCGCTTACCCCTGCGTTTATGGCCCCGGTTATTAGTATAATTCCCCGGAACCCCCGCGTTGGCCCGGTATTTGTATAACCCAGCTTACCCCTCGTCCTTTGGCCCCCCGGGTTTTTAGTATAATTCCCCGAATTTCCCCCCGCCCTCCTGGCCCCCGGGTATTTTGTATTTAAACCCAGCATTTCCCCTGCGTCCTGGCCCGGAGGATATTAGTATTAAACCCGGGATTCCCTGCGTCCTGGCCGCGGAGATTAGTATTAAACCCCCGAATTTTCCCCTGCGTCCTTTGGCCCCGGGATATTTGTATAATTCCCCGCATTTTCCCTGCGTCCCTTTTCCCCCGGGAAAATTAGTTTCATCTCCCAAAGGGACCTTTGGTTTTGAGCTGTTTTCCGGGGCCCCCGAAGCGCCCGGTTCCCCCCCCGTCGGGTTCCCGGAACACTTTTTGGAGCCAGGCCCAGCATCGTGCCATGGGGAGAGCGAGGCTCGCGGGGTTTTCCCAAAAAACAATGGGGATTTTTGGGCCCCTCTCACACTTTTACAGTAGTTATGAGCCCCCTTTTTGAAACCAAAGGGAAGGAAAACAGAGATCGGAATTTGGCAGGAAAGTATAATCCCGGATTCTCCTGTCTGTGGAACCTGCAGCTTTTCTCCCCCTTTGGTGGAAACCCAAACAAAGGGATTTTTTCGGGGGGGAAAAAGAAAAGCAAGTGTGACAGTGAAATATTTTTGGTTTAAAGGCCCCCTGGAAGCCCGGGGGAACAAAAAGCAAAACATTGGGGCCCCGGAGCCCGGGCCGTGTAACCCCCTGCGCCCCTGCACCCAGGGTTTTACCCGCCCCCCACCCCCGGGTTTGGGGAGGAAAGCGGAGGATCCCCGCCCCCCAACCCCCGGCCAAGAAACCAAAAGCTACGAGAAAAAATGCCAGCGAAAAAACGAGCCAAGGGGCCCTTGTCTTCGGAAAAAGGCCCAAATTTGTTTAGCGCGGCAGGAAGAGCCGGACGGAAGCCATCGCCGGGGAGCGCTCCTCGCTGAGCTTTATCACTTTGGGAGCCCCCAACAACCCCACCCCCGGGGCCCCCTGGAGCCCCAAAATTTTACTGCCCAGATTTCGGGCCGGCCCCCGGGCCCCCTGGAGCCCCCCAAATTTTCTTTCCCAGATTTCTTTCCCGGGCCCCGCGGGCACCTGGGGCCCCCCAAAAAACACTCCCAACCCCTGCCCCCGATTTCTGCCAGGGTTTCTGGGCCGACACTGCCAGACAAAGTCCCGATACGCCCGGCCCCCCGGGCACCTGGGGACGGCGAAGGGGCTGGCCCGACACTGCCCAAAATACTGCCCAGGGCACTGTCCAGTTCGGGGCCCGCGGGCCCTGGGGAACGGCGGGCGCTTTCCCAGACACTGCCCCGATTAATGCCCAGTTAAATGCCCGACACTGCCCCAGGGGCACTTTTCCCAGATACGGCCCCAGGGCCCTGCCCAGTTTCTGCCCCGATAATGCCCAGAACCCGCCCAGTTTAAATGCCCGGCCCCTGCCCAGACACTGCCCAGAAACTGCCCAGATATGCCCCGATAATTTCCCCGACCCCTGCCCAGACCTGCCCAGACCCCTGCCCGGGCCCGTGGGCAACCCGGAGCCCCCAAAATACACTGCCCAGACACTGCCCAGATACTGCCCAGACACTGCCCGGGGGAAAAAAAAGCGAGCCGTGGGGGAGAGGCGAGGACCGGGGCCCCCAAAAGTCAGAAAACCCCCAAAAAACTGAAACCCTTTTTTTTGCCCCCGGGGCCCCCGCCTGGGGGGTTTCCCCCTTTTCCCCCGCAAAGCACGTTTTGGAAACCCCGTTTGCTTTTGGTTTAAAATTTTCTCGAGCCAAAACCGCAGGTTTAAAACCGCCCAAAAAAATCAGGAGGATTTCAGTGCAGATTTGATTCCATTCAATGAGATAAAATCCACAACATGAGGATTTAGCTTCAAAAATTTTGACCGGGGGGATTTGACCCATACGTAAGGGAAAGTCTGCTGGTTTAAAACCCGCAAAAAGGTTTATGTGGGGGGGTTAAACCATTCTTCAATGAGATTTAAAAACCACAGGTAAATCGCAAAGGTTTATGGAGGTTTTGGCCCGATTTAGGTGTGAATTTCACCCCACTAATGGCGCACTAATCAGCTACAAATCTATAAAGTCTATCTCCTCATGGAACATGTGAGCCGCTGCGGATTTTCCAAGTGCAAATCTGTGTATGAAATGTGCAGCAAACCTGCAACCCAGGCGTGGATTTTGTGCCATTCAGTTCAATGGGGTAAGATCGGCATTAACTCCATGATAGAAACTGATGCGCTGAGGATCCATCGAGAGGCGTCAAAGAGAAAACTGCGCGGGTGAACCCGACCAGAAAAGCGTACACCTCCCCCCACAAGATGTTCTGCAGCAGCTCAGTCCACAAATACCAACCTGCTGGATATCTGTCACTAGGAGCAGTGAAGACTCAGAGCATGCTGGGAGTTGTAGTTGTACTAGTAATGGAGACCCACATGTTTTACACTACTGCCCTGTGATGACTCTGTCGGAGCATGCTGGGGGTTGTAGTTGTACTAGTAATGGAGACCCACATGATTTACACTGTTGCCCTGTGAAGACCCTGTTGGAGCATGCTGGGGGTTGTAGTTTCCATAGTACTAGAGATAAACATGTTTTATACTACGGCCCTGTGGAGACTCTGTCAGAGCATGCTGGGGGTTGTAGTTCCACCACTGCTGGAGAGCAGACCACTGGAATTACTGCAGGAACATGGCACAGGCTTTGGCTGGTCCTGAAATATCAGAACATTTTCCATTCAAACCCAGCAAGGACGCTGCGGCCAAGACGAGAAACATCCTAAATACATGGGAGAACAGCGGGAACCCCGAAACCCTTGGCCGCCCCTCCCTGCAAGCCGCGCTGGGCCCCAGCACCGAGGAGCGTGAGGTCATGTGCTGCACATTCCCCGTCAGCCTGATTGAGTGTCTATGCGTTCGCCAGATGCCAATTGTCCTGGGCTCTGAGTGACGGCGGCGGCGCGCTGCAGACCCTCGGTGCTCCGCCTGCGCAGTGATAGTTCGGGTCGCCGTCAGGATCGGGTGACTCGGGACCTTGCACATCGTTTGGAAAACATGAAGCGAGCGCGTTTCTGCTGCTGCGCCCCTGAGCGGCCGGGCGCGCCTCCGAGAAGAACAGAGGCTGATGAGATGCTAAACCAAATATCAGCGCCCGAGCCAGCGCCTCTGGCCTTTCTAAAGTCAACACTAAGGTGCGAGGAGGAGAAAGCGCTCGGATTATACAAAGCAGCGCGCTGTGGTTTGCAGAGGGTCCCCCCGGCGCAGGCTCGGCCCCCGCCACATTCACTCAAAAGGTGAACGCTGATTATTCGGGAAATCCACAGGGCGCACATTACACACAGAGACACTGAGCCGAGCGAGAGACCGGGGCATCCAAGTGATGACCCCCCCCCAAACCCAGAGCAGGAAGTGGACGAAACAGGAAGTGGGGGCAGCATAATGCTCTGGGGATCAATACTGGTGTGTCAGGTGAGAAATATCAGAAAACCAACACACTGCAACCACTGCTGGAAGAACGCAAACTGGTGGGGGCAGCATAATGGTCTGGGGATGAATACTGGTGTGTCAGGTGAGAAATATCAGAAAACCAACACACTGCAACCATTGCTGGAAGACCACAAACTGGTGGGGCAGATAATGGTTGGGGATGAATACTGGTTGTGTCAGGTGAGAAATATCAGGAAAAACCAACACACTGCAACCACTGGGTGGAAGAACGCAAACTGGTGGGTGGCAGGGATACTGGTCTGGGGATGAGTACTGGTGTGTCAGGTGAGAAATATCAGAAAACCAACACACTGCAACCACTGCTGGAAGAACACAAACTGGTGGGGGCAGCATAATGGTCTGGGGATGAATACTGGTGTGTCAGGTGAGAAATATCAGAAAACCAACACACTGCAACCACTGCTGGAAGAACACAAACTGGTGGGGGCAGCATAATGGTCTGGGGATGAATACTGGTGTGTCAGGTGAGAAATATCAGAAAACCAACACACTGCAACCACTGCTGGAAGAACACAAACTGGTGGGGGCAGCATAATGGTCTGGGGATGAATACTGGTGTGTCAGGTGAGAAATATCAGAAAACCAACACACTGCAACCACTGCTGGAAGAACACAAACTGGTGGGGGCAGCATAATGGGTTGGGGATAATACTGGTGTGCCAGGTGAGAAATATCATAAAACCAACACTCTGCAACCATTGCTGGAAGAACACAAACTTGTGGGGGCAGCATAATGGTCTGGAGATCAATACTGGTGTGTCAGGTGAGAAATATCAGAAAACCAAAAACAAATGAACCCCTGCTGGAAGAACACAAACTGGTGGGGGCAGCATAATGGTCTGGGGATAAATACTGGTGTGCCAGGTGAGAAATATCATAAAACCAACACACTGCAACCATTGCTGGAAGAACACAAACTGGTGGGAGCAGCATAACAGTCTGGGGATGGGTATTCTATATATACACACGGTACTAGTAATGTTTTTTCATTACCGCACCACAGACTACCTGCAAAACGGGAGATCCTTTAACTCCCTTAAATCCAGCAAAAAATATCAATTTGCAGGTGTTTTTCAAATGTAGCAAAAAAGAAAAGTCTTTAAGATGCAAAACTGATACATGTTTGTTACTTGTGATTCCCTTATGACACAACGATGCTCATTGCGCCTAATTCTTACGCTGCGTGTGGTGTCACTGAGCATCGTTGTGGTAGATGAGCAGCGAAGAAGAACAGGGCTGCAGAAGAGAATAAGGAAGGTACGAGTTTGGTGAGAGCAGCGCGGCGTGTGTTAGAATATCATCACAATGTCTCTGAGGGGCGACGGTGGGGGGGGGGGGGGGCGAGCCTCTTGCAGCGCGAGGCACCAGGATGTAAGTCCCAGGCGCACACATGAGGATTTTAGTTTGCAAGTGTTTTTGTGATAATGTAACTAATGTCATGTGAATATTTATCTGATAACAGATGTTACATAGAGATACCTGCAATAGGGTATAAAGGCTGGGTTAGAGGTGAGCGGCGCCTGCTTGGGGGAGGTCTTCTCCCGAAACGTTGTGCGCGCTTTGCGCTACGCCCGTCTGTTTCATGTGCTCCAATATGGAGGGGCGAGGGAATGCGGTTCCAAAATACAGCTACCGACCACTATGGATTGTACCATAAGGAAATCGCAAGTAACAAACTGTAACAGTTTGAAATTTTCTTCTTAAAGACTTTTAATACTTTTTTGCTACTTTTTGAAATAACTGCCTGCTTTTGATTTTTTTTCGGGGGTTTGGGAAATTTGGCGTGTCAGATGAGAAAAATCAGAAAACCAACACACTGCAACCATTGCTGGAAGAATACAAACTGGTGGGAGCAGCGTAATGGTCCGGGGATGGGTATTGGTGTGTCAGGTAAGAAATATCAAAAAAACAACACACTGCAACCGTTGCTGGAAGAACACAAACTGGTTTGAGCAGCGCAATGGTCTGGGGATAGGCATTGGTATGTCAGATGAGAAATATCAAAAAAAAAAAACACAAAGACCCTTGGGGGAAAACAATTTTGGTGGGGCCAGCATAATGGTCTGGGGATGGTATTTTCGTGTCAGGTGAGAACCATCAAAAAATTAATACATTGCAATCATGGCTGGAAGGACAAAAGCTGGTGTTGGAGCGTAAAGGTCTAGGGATAGGTACTGGCATGTCAGGTGAGACATTTAAAAAAAAAAAAAAACACACACTGCAGCCATTGCTGGAAGAACACAAACTGGTGGGAGTCTGGAGATAGGCACTGGTTTGTCAGATAAGAAACATCAGTAAACCAAAACACTGCAACCATTGCTGGAATAACACAAACTGGTGGGAGCCGCGTAACAGTCTGAGGATAGGCATTGGTGTGTCAGATGAGAAACATGCGCTGCACAATGCAGAGATGCGGGAAAATAGCTGTTGGTCATAATAATGTGCACTGTACATAAGACAATGATTGTCGCTCAGCCACTGGTGCACAGTCCGCTCTCTGTCCTATCTCAGCTCCTTGAATCATCTGCAAGAACCTCAATCAACAAAGGAACACTTTGCGCGCGCCCCCGGGGCGCCCCCCCGCCCGGCCGGGGTATCAAACGTCAGGACAGGACTAGGAGAGGACTGCAGCCAACGAAAGGAGAACCCTAACCTCAGGCGGCGTCTGGCCGGTTCACCGGGATTTTTTGTGCATCGCTTCTATCCACATACAGTAAGAACACAACATGTGAACCTCAAAATATAGAAGCCTCCGGCGGCGACGTCAGCAGCTTGCATCTATGCAAAGTATTAGAGAAAAAAAAAAAAAACCCGGAAAGGGAAACAACACGAAAAACAAATTCAACAGACAAAACCCAATAAACCTTACACAGAAAAGGCGGAAACTGAAGAAAGCAAAACTACAGGCGAGAGCGACGGCCCAAACACCGCGAGGAAAGAGGATAGAAAATGATGGCGCAAAAGAAGGAGAAAAATAATAAATAATAACGAAATTAATAATAATAATGAAAATAATAAAAAATAATGTAAATAATACAAATATTAACAATAATGAAAAACATAATAATAGAAATAATAATAATGAAAATAATAATAATAGAAATAATAATAATGAAAATAATGAAAGAAATAATAATAATGAAATAATAAAAAATAAAAATAACTAAAATAACAATAATAATAAAAAATACGAAAATTAATATAATAAAAATAATAAGAATATATAAGAATATATCTAATAAAAGATTATGAAAATAATAAAAAAAATGAATTGAAATAATCAAAAATGACACAATAGTGAATATGATGGTAGAATAATAATAAATTCTGAACAATTATATGGTTATAAATAGAATAATCATAAGAATAAATTATAATTGATAATATGCAAAAAATAAAAAAATAATTACAATATAATGAATATAATAGATAAATAAAATACTAATGTGAAATGATCTTCTTTAAGGGCAATAATCTAAAAATAAATATAATTATAAATGAAAAATAATCAGATAATAAATATAAAAGTTGACACAATTGACAAATGATGATGATTATATTAATACAAGTCTGATAACAACAATAACTACGATCGTATTAATAACAGCAACGACTGAATATAAATCCTTAAAGAGAACTAATGATCTGATAATAAATATAATAAAAAAAAAGTAATGCGACGTTTTGATGAAATGACAGGTCCTTTGATAATGATTAAAAAAAATTTAATTTACAAAAAATTCTAATAAATGTACACAGATTAAAAGGTAGGAAAAATTTTTTAAAAAATAATATGAACTATAATAATAAGCATCTAAAGCAGGACTGCTCCTGCAGAAAGGGGGCAGCCCCACAGGGGTGATTCCCCTTTGTACCCGGGGCCCCCCCCTCACCCGCAGACACAGGGTTTTGGCCCCCCGCCGCGGGCCCCCCCGCCGGGTCACTCATTTGGGTTTTTCCTCTTTAAAAGTTAAAAAAAAATATCCGAAATTTTTTTAAAAAACGGGGAAAAAAAAAAACCCCCCCTGAGAAAGGTCGCCCCGAGGGCGAAAGGGGCTGCGAGTGATAATTATGCATTGGGTTGCTTCTATTTTTACCCGTGGGTCTATGTGGGATTTTTTTTGCCCCGGGGGGGGAAAAAGTTCTGGGCCCCTTTCCGGGTGACGGCTGCTCCCCGATCGGCTCCAAAAACCTCACAATTTTTCAAAACATCAGAAAAATCCGCCCCGGGGTGCACCCCACCTCATTCCCTCACCAAATTTTCCCGGGGGGAGGGGGGGGGATGTACACAGGAACTCCCCACCGGCAAAAAGTTGGGGGGCAGAGGCCAAACCCATATAAAGGGAAAAACTCCCCAAAAAAATTACAGCCCGGGGAAGTCAAATGGGGGGATAATTTTAAAAATGATATCTGGGGGGGCGGGTTTATGTCACTGGGGTTTTTTTAAACTGGTTATCTGGAGGGCGGTGATGTCACTGTTTATAATATACTGATTTTTTTGGGGGGGGGGTTTATGGGCAACTGATTAAAAATATTAAATGATTTTGGGGGGCCCGGGGATGTCAACTGATAATAAAATAATGATATCTGGAGGGGGGCGGGGGGTTTATTTCCCCTGCTGTTTATATAACTTTATATCTGGGGGAGCCGGGGGATGTCACTGTTTGGTTTAAAATTAAATGATATCTGGAGGGCGGGGGGATTTTTCACTGTTTTTATAAAATAACTGATATCGGAAAAGGGGGGGTTTTTGGGCAAATGCTGGGTTTAAAATAACTGAAATAGGAGGGCGGTATGTCATGCGTATAAATAATAAATTTTTCTTGGGGGGGGTGATGTCACTTTCGTAAAAATATTAAAATGATATTGGGGGCGGTGATGTACATGCTTTTATTAAAATTTTCTGTTTTCTGGGGGGGCGGCGATGTCCTGCTGGAAAAAAACGAAATTTTGGGGGGGTGATGGGGCACCCCCGTATAAATATAAATGATTTTCTGGGGGGGGTGAGTAAATGGGTGTATAAATTAAAAAATGATTTTCTGGAGGGTGGGGGGATGTTTACTGCTGGGATAAAATAACTGAAACTGGGGGGCGGTTTAAGGGCCCCCCTCCTGTATAAAAATAATGATATCTGGGGGGGCGGGATGTCAAGCTGTATTTATAACTTATCTGGGGGCGGTGATGTCCCCTGCTTATTTAAATTTTTTTAAAATCTGGAGGGGTGATGTCCCCCCCGTATAAAAAACTGATATCGGAGGGGGGGTGAGTCACGCTGTATAAAAACGAATCTTGAGGGGGGTGTGTCCGCTGTAAAATATAAAATGTTTTCTGGGGGCGGTTTATGTCACCCTGGGAAAAATAAATGATAACTGGAGGGCGGGATTTTCACCCCTTTTTTTAATATAATGAATTTTCTGGGGGGTGGTGATAAACACTGCTGTATAATATAAAAAAAATCTGGGGGGGGGTGATGTCACGCTGTATAATAAAAATTTATATTTTTAGGGGCCCGGGGATTTTCACTGCTGTATAATATAACGATTTTTTGGAGGGCGGCGGTGTCATGTGTATTTAAAATAAAGATTTCTGGGGGGGGGGGCGGGTTTTTGTCCAAAGCGTATTTAATTTTTTCTGATATTGGGGGGCGGGGATTCATGTGTTTAATATAACTGATATCGGAGGTTTGGGGATTCACTGTGTAAAATAAAAATGAAAACTGGGAGGGCGGGGATGTCACCCCTGTATTTAAAAATAATGAAATCGGAGGGCCCGGGGTTTTCACTTTCCGTATTTTATAACTGATAACTGGGGGGCTTTTATGGGCACTGTATAAAATAATGTTTTTTGGGGGCCCGGGGATGTCACTGCTTTTAAATAAAAAAGTTTTTTGGGGGCGGGATGTCACTGCTGTATAATTTTTAACTGAAAATCTGGAGGGCGGGGATTCAATGCCCTTTAAAATATAATGATATCTGGAGGCGGTGATGTCACTGCGGCTAATATAACTGATATCTGGAGGGGGGTGAGGTCAAATGCTGTATAATTTTTAACTGATATCCCGGGGGGGCGGTGATGTCCCCTGTGTATAATAAAATATATCTGGAGGGGGGTGATGTCAATGCTGTTAATATTTAAATGATAACTGGAGGGCGTTTAAGTCACTGCTGTAAAATAAAAAAAAGATAAATTTGGGGGGCGGGGATGTCCTTTCTGTATAATTTTAACGATATCTGGGGGTGGTTTATTTTCACTGCTTTAAAATATTAAATGATATCTGGGGGGGGGTGATGTACCCCTGATAAAAACTATATCTGGAGAGCAGTGAGGTCCTGCTGTATAATATAATATATCTGGAGAGCAGTGAGGTCCCTGCTGTATAATATTTTCTGTTTTCTTGGGGGCGGTGATGTCACTGCTGTATAATTTTAACTGATATCTGGGGGCGGTGATGTCGCTGCTGTATAATATAACTTATATCTGGAGGGGGGTTATTTTCACTGCTTTTATAAAAATTTTAATGAGGTTTAAAGTCACGCTGTATAAAATAAACTGATATTGGGGGGCGGGATGTCACTGCTTTATAATATAACTTAAAACTGGGGGGGGGGGGTGATGTCACGCCGTATAATTTTAACTGATATTTGGGGGGGCGGTGTATGTGACTGCTGGATAATTTTAACTGATATCTGGGGGGCGGTGAAAGGGCCACTGCTGTTTTTAATTTAATGATTTTTGGGGGGGGTTGGGGGTGTCAATGCTGTAAAAATTTTTAAAATGATATCTGGGGGTCGGTGTTGTCCCTCCCGTAAATAAAAAATGATATCTGGGGGGCGGGGGATGTCCTTGGGGGGGGGGGGGTAATTTAAAATGAAAACGGGGGGGCGGTGATGTCACTGCGTATAATATAACTGATTTCTGGAGGGCGGGGGGATGTCCTGCTGTATAAAATTAAATGAAAAATTTTTGGGGGGGCGGTGATTTTACTGCTGTAAAAAGGGAACTGATTCTGGGGGCGGTTTTTGTCACCCCCCTGTTTTTTTTAAACTGATAACCCCTGGAGGCGGTGATTCACTGCTGGCTAATTTTAATGATTTCTTTTTAGGGGGCGGTGATGTCACTGCTGTATAAAATAAATGATTTCTGGAGGGCGGTATGTCACTTTTCTGTATTAAAAAAACTTAACGGAAAGGGGAAGGAAGTCACGCTGTAAAAAATTTTAAATGATATCTGGAGGGGGGTGTGTCACTGCTGTATAATTTTAAACTGATATTTGGGGGGTGGTTTAAGTCAAATGCGTATTTTTATAACTGTTATTTTGGAGGGCCGGGGATGTCACTGGGTGGTTTTAAAAAATAAAATGATTTTTCTGGGGTGGTGGGGGATGTCATGCTGTATAATATAAATGATAAATGGAGGGGGGTTAGTCATGCGTATAAAATTTTAATTATAGTTTGGGGGGGGTTTATGTCACTGCTGTATAATATTAAATGATATCTTGGGCGGGGGGGATGGCACTGCTGTATTTTATAAAATGAAATCTGGGAGGGCGGTGATGTCACTGCTGTATTTTTTTTAACTTTATACTGGGGGGCGGGGGTTTATGTCCTGCTGTAAAATATAACTGATATTGGGGGTGGGAAAGTCATGTGTAAAATATAATGATATCCCGGGGGGGGCGGTATGTTTACCCGAGTTTAATAAAACGATATCTGGGGGGGCTTGATGTCACTGCTGGATAATAAACTGAAAACGTGGGGGGGCGGGGGAAAGTCACCTCCTGTAAAAATATAACTTTATATCTGGGGGCGGGGGGATGGCACTGCTGGATAATTTTAAATGTTAAACGGGAGGGGGGTGTTTTTCACTTTCTGTATAAAATAAGATATCTTGGGGGGCGGTGGGTGTCACTGCTGTATATATAACTGATTTTTTGGGGGGCGGTGATGTCACCCCTGTTAATTTAAAATGAAATCTTGGGGTTGGGGGGGGGTGATGTCAACCCCCTTTATAATTTTAACTGATATCTGGAGGGCGGTGATGTATGCTGTAAAAAATTTTAAATGTAATCTGGAGGGGGGTGGGGTGTCACTGCTGTATTTAAATTTTAATGATATCTTGGGGGGTGGTTTAGGTTCCCCTTCGTAAAATATAACGTAAAATTTGGGGGCGGGGTTTTCCCCTGGGTGTTTAAAAAAAACTGATTTCTGGAGGGCGGGGATTTTCATGCGTATAATTTTAAATGTTTCTGGGGGGGGCGGTGATGTCAATGCTGTTTTAATATAACTGAAATTGGAGGGCGGTTGGGTGTCACTGCTGTATAATATAACTGAAATCGGAGGGGGGGATATCACTGCGTATAATATAATGTTTTTTGGAGGGCGGTGATTTTCAGGCCCGTTATAATATAAAATTTATCTTTGGGGGCCCGGGGATGTACTGCTGTAAAATTTAACTGATAACTGGAAAGGGGGGTGAAGTCATGCTGGATTTTTTTAAATGATACTGGGGGGTTTGATGTCATGCTGATAATATAACTTATATCTGGGGGCGGGGATGTCAATGCTGGATAATTTAACTGAATCTTGGGCGTGTTTTCACCGGCCCGTTTATTAAAAAAAAGAAACTTGGGGGGCGGGTGATGTCACTGCGAAAATTTTAAAATTATATTTTGGGGGGCGGTTTATGTCAAACCTCCGTATAATATAACGTATCGGAGGGCGGGGATGTCACTGCTTTTAAAATTTTAAAGATTTTCTGGAGGTGGGAAGTCAAATGCGTATAATTTTAACGATATCTGGAGGGCCGGGGGAAAGTTCATGCGGTTTTAAAATAAATGTTTTCGGGGGGGCGGGGGGTTTATGTCACTGCTTTTAATTTTATAATGATTTTTGGGGGGGGGTGATTTCACCCCCGGGATAAATAACTTTATCTTGGGGCGGGGATGTCACTTTCTGTAAAATTTTTAATGAAATTTTTGGAGGTGGTGATGTCAATTCTGTATAATTTAACTGATTCTTGGGGGTGGTGATGTCCCCTGCGTATAAATAACTGATATCTGGAGGGCGGGGATGTCACTGCTGTATTAAAAATAACCAAAATTTCTGGAGGGGGGGTGATGTCAAAGCGTATAAAATAACTGAAAACTTTGGGGGTGGTGAAGTCACTTTTTCTTTAAAAATAAATGATATCTGGAGGGGGGTGATGCCCCGCTGTATAAATAACTGATTTCTGGGGGGGGGGTGATGTCACGCTGTAAAAATATAAAATGTTCGGAGGGCGGGGATGTCACCTTCCCGTTTTAATATAACTGAAAAATGGAGGGCGGTGAAAGTCCCCCCTGTTTTATATAACTGATAACTGGAGGGCGGGGGATGTCATGCTGTATTAAAATAAAATGATATCTTGGGGGGGGGTGAGGGCAAATGCGTAAAAAATAACGTATCTTGGGGGGGCGGTGTTGTCACTGCTGTATAATATAACTGATATCTGGAGGGCGGTGATGTAACCCCCGTATTAAAAATAACGATATCTGGAGGGCTTGGGGGGATGCACTTCTGTTTTAATAAAAATGAAATCGGGGGCGGGAAAGTCCTTTCCGTTAAAAATAAAGATATTTGGATGGCGGTGATGTCCCCGCTGGGATAATATAACTGATATTGGAGGGGGGGTGGGGGGGGTCACTGCTGTATAAAAATTAATGATATCGGGGGCGGGTTTATGTCACCTCCTGTTAAAAATTAATTTTTATCTATTGGGGGTGTTTTCACTGAGTATTTTTTAACTGTATTTTGGAGGGGGGTGTGGGCACCGCTGTATTTAAAAAAACGATATTTGGGGGGTGGGGTTTTTACCCCTTTTATATAACTGATATCTGGAGGGCGGTGATGTCACTGCTGTATAATATAACTGATATCTGGAGGGCGGTGATGTCACTGCTGTATAATATAACTGATATCTGGAGGGCGGTGATGTCACTGGGGACGCCCCCCACATAGGTAAATACACATGAAGGTCGTGCAAATATTGGGAATGACAAAAATGTTCTGCATCTGTTCACGACAAAAGAAAGGGAGAGCAGATGTTTCATTCACAGAAAATACAGTCACAGAGAGCAGGACCCCGGCAGATAACACTGAGGAACCTGACACCCAGAGCTGCACTCACTGTTCTGCTGCTACATGACCCCCAGAGGTGCGATTACAATGTCTTAAACTGCAGGGAGGTGATCTCTACAGAACAGGAGGTGTCAGTCTATAGTGAATGGTGGATCCTGTGTTATCTTATATAGGTGTTAGCTGTCAGTGTAATCCGCCTGTTGATGAGGAGACTGCGGGGAGGTGATTTTCTACAGAACAGGAGGGGTCATTTTATAGTGACTGGTGGATCCTGTGTTATCTTATATAGGTGTTACCCGTCAGTGTAATCCTGCCTGTGATGAGGAGACGCAGGGGGGGATCTCTACAGAACAGGAGGTTTTCAGTCTATAGTGAATGGTGGATCTGTGTTATCTATATATAGGTGTTACCTGTAGTGTAATCCTGCCTGTGATGAGGAGACGTGGGGAAGTGATCTCTACAGAACAGGATGGTCAGTCTATAGTGAATGGTGGATCTGTGTTATCTATATATAGGTGTTACCTGTCCCGTGTAATCCTGCCTGTGAAGAGGAGACTGCGGAGAAGTATTCTTACAGAACAGGAGGTGTCCCGTCTGTAGTGATGGTGGATCCTGTATTATCTATATATAGGTGTTACCTGTCAGTGTAAACCTGCCCGTGATGAGGAGACTGCGGGGGAAGTGATCTCTACAGAACAGGAGGGGTCAGTCTATAGTGACTGGTGGATCCTGTATTATCTATATATAGGTGTTACCGGTCAGCGTAATCCTGCCTGTGATGAGGAGACTGCAGGGCTGTGATCTCTACAGAACAGGAGGGGTCAGTCTATAGTGAATGGTGGCTCCTGTGTATACTATATATAGGTGTTACCTGTCGTGAATTTGCCTGTGATGAAAGAGGAGATGCAGGAAGTGATCTCTACAGAACAGGGGGCTCAGTCTATAGTGAAAGTGGTAAACCCGTGTTATCTATATATAGGTGTTACCTGTCAGTGTAATCCTGCCTGTGATGAGGAGACTGCAGGGAAGTGATCTCTACAGACCAGGAGGTTTAAGGTTTGAGCGCAGCCCGATTGTCTGTACACAGATGAGCTCACATAGCACCTGTATCTTTATTAGGTATATCGTATGCACAGCGCCTGGAGGGTGATACACTATGTATGATGATGCATTGGTTGCTCTTGGCCACAGTCGGAGACTGTGCCGAGATGGGCTCACATAGTTGTAAGCATGTTGTACTGCGCCCTGGACGTGATGGCGATATACATAGTGTAGACGGCCGCTCACTCCTGATGATTTGCCCCTCAGAGTTGGAGTGTCTGTAGCTACAGCTGTATTTGATGACACATTGTACTGCGCTCGGATGTGGTGGCGACACACTACAATAGGCGGTCGCCCCGGACGGTCTCCGCAGAGTCTCCATGTACAGGAGCGTGTGACGAGCGCGCACTGTGCGCGGCTGATCCGCCGACAGATCGTCCTTATCGCTCCTTTGTTGCTGGTGGTAAACACTTCATTACATTGTAAATAAAGCGGTTTGCAGGCAGCGGGGGCGAGCGCACCCCCAGCTCCACACTCTGACAATGAGATGAGATAAGAGGCTCGCGGCGCCGGCGCTGCTCCATCTGATTATGTCTCCGTCACTTCGCACATTGTCACACGCTCCTCTGTGGACTGAACAAACCAAAATCCACATTATCTGCCGCCCGCAGCCGCCAAGATCAGCAGACACCTCCGACCCCAAGACTGCGGAGGGGCGGCCGAGGAAGGAGCTGCTCCAGGGGGGCGGCCGAGGAAGGAGCTGCTCCAGGGGGGCGGCCGAGGAAGGAGCTGCGCCGGGGGGATGACCGAGGAAGGAGCTGCTCCGGGGGGGCGGCCGAGGAACGAGCCGCTGCAGGGGGGCGGCCGAGGAAGGAGCCGCTCCAGGGGGGCGGCCGAGGAAGGAGCTGCGCCGGGGGGACGGCCGAGGAAGGAGCTGCTCCAGGGGGGCGGCCGAGGAAGGAGCTGCTCCAGGGGGGCGGCCGAGGAAGGAGCTGCTCCAGGGGGGCGGCCGAGGAAGGAGCTGCTCCAGGGGGGCGGCCGAGGACGGAGCTGCTCCAGGGGGGCGGCCGAGGAAGGAGCTGCTCCAGGGGGGCGGCCGAGGAAGGAGCTGCTCCCGGGGGGGCGCCGAGGAAGGAGCTGCTCCGGGGGGGCGGCCGAGGAAGGAGCTGCTCCAGGGGGGCGGCCGAGGAAGGAGCAGCTCCAGGGGTGACGGCGCCCAGGAAGGAGCTGCTCCAGGGGGCGGCCGAGGAAGGACCTGCTCCGGGGGGACGGCCGAGGAAGGAGCTGCTCCAGGGGGGGGCGGCCGAGGAAGGAGCTGCTCCAGGGGGGGCGGCCGAGGAAGGAGCTGCTCCAGGGGGGCGGCCGAGGAAGGAGCTGCTCCAGGGGGGCGGCGAGGAAGAGCGCTCCAGGGGGCGGCCGAGGAAGGAGCTGCTCCAGGGGGGCGGTCCGAGGAAGGAGCTGCTCCAGGGGGGCGGCCGAGGAAGGAGCCGCTCCAAGGGGGCGGCGAGGAAGAGCAGCTCCAGGGGGGCGGCCGAGGAAGGAGCTGCTCCAGGGCGGGGCCGATGGAAGGAGCTGCTCCAGGGGGGCGGCCGAGGAAGGAGCCGCTCCAGGGGGGGCGGCCGAGGAAGGAGCTGCTCCAGGGGGGCGGCCGAGGAAGGAGCTGCTCCAGGGGGGACGGCCGAGAAGGAGCTGCTCCAGGGGGGCGGCCGAGGAAGGAGCTGCTCCAGGGGGGGCGGCCGAGGAAGGAGCTGCTCCAGGGGGGCGGGCCGAGGAAGGAGCTGCTCCAGGGGGGCGGCGAGGAAGGAGCTGCTCCAGGGGGCGGCCGAGGAAGGAGCTGCTCCAGGGGGGGCGGCCGAGGAAGGAGCGCTCCAGGGGGCGGCCGAGGAAGGAGCTGCTCCAGGGGGGGCGGCGAGGAAGGAGCTGCTCCCGGGGGGAGGGCCGAGGCCGGAGCTGCTCCAGGGGGACGGCCGAGGCAGGAGCCGCGCCGGGGGGGACGGCCGAGGAAGGAGCTGCTCCAGGGGGACGGCCGAGGAAGGAGCTGCTCCAGGGGGGACGGCCGAGGAAGGAGCTGCTCCGGGGGGCGGCCGAGGAGAAGCCGCTGCCTGGAGGACGGCCGAGGAAGGAGCTGCTCCAGGGGGACGGCCGAGGAAGGAGCTGCTCCAGGGGGGCGGCCGAGGAAGGAGCTGCTCCAGGGGGACGGCCGAGGAAGGAGCTGCTCCAGGGGGGACGGCCGAGGAAGGAGCTGCGCCGGGGGGACGGCCGAGGAAGGAGCAGCTCCAGGGGGACGGCCGAGGAGGAGCTGCTCCAGGGGGACGGCCGAGGAAGGAGCTGCTCCGTGGGGGTTCGACCAAGGAAGGACGGTCCGGGGGGACGGCCGAGGAAGGAGCATGCTCCAGGGGGCGGCCGAGGAAGGAGCTGCTCCAGGGGGGCGGCCGAGGAAGGAGCTGCTCCGTGGGGGTCGACCAAGGAAGGAGCCGGTCCGGGGGGACGGCCGAGGAAGGAGCTGCTCCAGGGGGGCGGCCGAGGAAGGAGCCGCTCCGGGGGGGATGGCCGAGGAAGGAGCCGCTCCGGGGGGACGGCCGAGGAAGGAGCCACTGCCTGGGGGACGACCGAGGAAGGAGCCGCTCCGGGGAGGCGACCGAGGAAGGAGCCGCTCCAGGGGGACGACCAAGGAAGGAGCCGCTCACTGGGGGACGACCGAGGAAGGAGCCGCTCCGGGGGGATGAGCGAGGAAGAAGCTGCTCCGGGGGGGCGGCTGAGGAAGGAGCCGCTCCGGGGGGGATGGCCGAGGAAGGAGCCGCTCCGGGGGGGACGACCGAGGAAGGAGCCGCTCCGGGGGGATGGCCGAGGAAGGAGCCACTGCCTGGGGGACGACCGAGGAAGGAGCCGCACCGGGGGTGGGGGGGACGGCCAAGGAAGGAGCCGCTCCGGGGAGGCGACCGAGGAAGGAGCCGCTCCCGGGTGGACTACCTAGGAAGGAGTCGCTCCAGGGGGACGACCAAGGAAGGAGCCGCTCTCTGGGGGACGACCGAGGAAGGAGCCGCTCCGGGGGGGACGACCGAGGAAGGAGCTGCTTCGGGGTGGGGCAGCCGAAGAAGAAGCTGCTCCCGGGGGGCCGACCGAAGAAAGAGCCGCTCCAGGGGGGACGAACAAGGAAGAAGCTGCTACAGGGCAGACGACCGAGGAAGAAGCCGCTGCCTGGAGGACGGCCGAGGAAGAAGCCGCTCCGGTGGGACGACCGAGGAAGAAGCCGCTCCGGGGGGATGAGCGAGGAAGAAGCCGCTGCGGAGGGCGGGGCAGCCGAGGAAGAAGCCGCTCCAGTGGGACGACCGAGGAAGGAGCCGCTCCCAGGAGGACGACCGAGGACGAAGCCGCTCCGGTGGGAGCGACGAGGAAGGAGCCGCTCCAGGAGGACGACCAGATTCGGAGCCGCTGCCTGGGAGACGACGACGGAAGAAGCCGCCTCCGGTGGGAGTGGGGAGGGGTTGGACCGAGGAAGGAGCCGTTCCCAGGAGGACAACCGAGGAAGAAGCCACTCCCTGGGGGACGGCCGAGGAAGAAGCAGCTCTGCGGAGGGGGGGGGACACCGAGGAAGAAGCCGCTGCCTGGGGGACGACAGAGGAAGAAGCCGCTGCCTGGAGGACGGCCGAGGAAGAAGCCGCTGCCGGGAGGACGACCGAGGAAGAAGCCGCTGCCTGGAGGACGACCGAGGAAGAAGCCGCTGCCGGGAGGACGACCGAGGAAGAAGCCGCTGCCGGCAGGACGACCAAGGAAGGAGCCGCTCACAGGAGGACGACCAAGGAAGGAGCCACTCCGGGGGGATGACTGAGGAAGGAGCCGCTGCCTGGGGGACGACCGAGGAATGGGCCGCTCCCGGGAGGACGACCGAGGAAGGAGCCGCTGCCTGGGGGACGACCAAGGAAGGAGCCGCTCCAGGGGGCGGGGGGGACCGAAGAAGGAGCCGCTACCTCGGGGCCGACCGAAGGAGCCGCTCCGGGGGGGATGGCTGAGAAAGAAGCTGCTCCCGGGAAGATGACCGAGGAAGGAGCCGCTCCCGGGAGGACGACCAAGAAAGGAGCCGCTCCCGGGAGGACGACCAAGGAAGGAGCCGCTCCGGGAGGACGACCAAGGAAGGAGCCGCTCTCGGAGGATGACCGAGGAAGGAGCCGCTCTCGGGAGGATGACCGGGGAAGGAGCCACTGCCTGGGGGACGACAGAGGAAGAAGCCGCTCCCTCGGGACCGACCGAGGAAGGACCTAAGCGTGCAACATTGGGTCATTGGTCCTTGTCCTGAAAGCGCTCACATTTGGATTTCCATCAGGATAATTTCCGGCGTTTTTACTTGTAGGTGTGAACGCCCCCCAGCATCCTGCGCCCCCCACGTTCTGTGCCCCCCAGACCTGGCTGCGGCGGATCAGGTCGGGCTACTAGTAGGTGTGAACGCCCCCCAGCGTCCTGCGCCCCCCATCGTCCTGCTACCCCCAGCGTCCTGCGCTCCCCAGACCTGACTGTGGCGGATCGGGCCGGGTTACTTGTAGGTGTGAACGCCCCCGGATCCTGCGCCCCCCAGACCTGGCTGCGGCGGATCGGCCGGGTTACTTGTTGGTGTGAACGCCCCCCAGCGTCCTGCGCCCCCCAGCGTCCTGCACCCCCCAGACCTGGCTGCGGCGGATCGGGCCGGGATTAGAGTCTTGGACGGGATCTCCCGCCATCATTGTTCTTCATGGTTTCCATGCATATTGCAGACACTGGCCGCAGATTCGCTTTATTATAGTATTTGCCAAGCGCTGCTGTGGCGGCGGTGCCAGGAGATGGGGGAGGGCTCCGGTGTCGTGGAGGGAGCGCCGCGTGGGTGAGGGCACAACGAGCTGCTTTCTTGTTTTTCCGTCGGAGATGAGCGATGGCTTTGAAGACATCACATCGAGCAGCGATAACAAACACACACAAGGATAAATATAGACTTAGCGCCGCGCTTTGATCTCCCGATACCGGGCGCCCAAGGAGGAAATACATTGAATATTAATTCAGTGTGTCTAGAACATGCGGCGCGCATCAGGGACCGCGGCGATCACAACAGGATGGAGCTAGGAGGCCCACAGACCCATGAGGATCTTACACCCACGAGCCCATGCAGTGTGGATCCAGAAGAAGCAGAACACCCCCATGAGTCTGTAGATCTTACACCCATAAGTCCACAAAGTGTGATTCTAGAAAAAGAACTCCCTCCCCCCATGGAATAGGAGCAAGGGGCCCCTCATTTTTGAGAATTTTATTTGGGGAAAAAGGTGAAATAATATCAATTCAGTCTGCCCCCCCCCTGCAAACCTCCCGCCAGGTATCAGACACATCCGCGAGTAAAAATTTAGCGCCCCCTGGAGGAGCCACCTACACAGGATCCTAAATGACCAGAACTCTCGCCAAGA
The DNA here is from genome assembly GCA_025379985.1 of Phyllomedusa bahiana. Classification (NCBI taxonomy): domain Eukaryota; kingdom Metazoa; phylum Chordata; class Amphibia; order Anura; family Hylidae; genus Phyllomedusa; species Phyllomedusa bahiana. The sequence continues at coordinate 36,103 of JAODAL010026935.1, forward strand.
TATTGGGTGTCAGACCCATAATTTATGATAAAGCAGTGCAGAGTCCGAACGACAGCGAACCTGATTACAGAGGCGAAAGGGACGGTAATACCCTGATGCAACACATTCGGAGACACCGGTACAGGTAACCGCAACACATTCAGGAAGCCACCGGGGTACAGAAAACACAAACATTACGGAAGCCACCGGGGTACAGGTAACGCAACACATTACAGGAAGCACACCTGGGTACAGGTAACAACACATTACAGGAAGCACACCTGGGTACAGGTAACACAATAAATTAGAGGTAACACACCTGGGTGCAGGTAATGCAACACATTACCGGTACCACAGCACATTCCAGGAAGCACACTTGGGCACAAGTAACACAATGAATTACAGGAAGCACACCTGGGTACAGGTAACACAATGAATTACAGGAAGCACACCTGGGCACAGGTAACACAATGAATTACAGGAAGCACACCTGGGCACAGGTAACACAATGAATTACAGGAAGCACACCTTGGTACAGGTAACGCAACACATTACAGGAATCACACCTGGGTACAGGTAACACACCACCGTACAGGTAACACAGCACATTACAGGAAGCACACCTGGGCACAGGTAACACACCTGTGTACAGGTAATGCAACACATTATAGGAAATACACCTAGGTACAGGTACCACAATTAATTAAGGGAAGCACACCTGGGTACAGGTAATACAACACATTACAGGTAACACAGCACATTCCCAGGAAGCCAAACCTGGGAAAGGAAAGGCAGCACTTTACTGGAAGACACTGGGTACGGTAAAAAAAACACTTTTACGGGTAACACAGACTTTTCCAAAACCCCAACACCTGGGTCAGGTAAGTAGAATTACAGGACGCACACCAGGGTACAGGTAACACACCTGGTACGGAAATGCAACACTTTTATTTTTAAACCCCGGGGTAAGGTAACACAATTAATTACAGGAAGCACACCTGGGTACAAGTAATACAACACATTACAGGAAGCACACCTGGGTACAAGTAACACAATGAATTAGAGGTGTAACGAGCTCTGGAGGGACAGTTAAATTAGCCAATCAGCTACACGAGTCTAGACCCTGCTTCAGCGATTGGCTGTTCGTTCTGCCATAGAGTATAATGGCATCATAGGAGCTCGTTACTCCATTGGTGGAAACAAATTTCCTGCCGAACAATTGAACCAATCGGCTTTGTTTTTAGTTTTCTTTTTTTTTTGAATTTATTATTTGGTCCTTTTTTTAGAAATTGTCTTTATGATGGGGAATGTAATTTATCAGGATTGGTTTGGGCCCCCCCAAAACATGTTTGACTATGTTTTTTAAATATGACACCCTTTCTGTATGTGTGATTATTTAATTTTGAGTTCTGAGGACGTGGCACGAAACGCGTCATCCCCGTTATGCAATGTTGGGGACCTTTCCCGTTGTTTTTTTTAAGGAATAAATAAAACCCTTTTAACCCTGTGGTTTTTTAAAAGATCCATTCCTAGAAACAAGCGCCGGTCCATATATCTTTTTCCATTGTCCTGTATATTGCCACTGTCGCCGTTTTTTTGGCTCCGGGGGAAAGGAATCGAGGCAGCTGTTTGAAGCTCGACGAGTACCCCCGCATTATTGGTGTTGTGCCTCTAAATCAAGTCGCACAACACCATCAGGGGAGCACCTTTTTCATTTATATTTATTTTATTTATTTGGATGTACTCACACAAAGAGCGCCACCTTCGTTTTTTGTCTCCTATATTTATATGCAACTAATTACAGGTAACACACCTGGGTACAGGTAATGCAATGAATTAAAGTAAAAATGGGCAATGGGTGGGAGTACAGGTAACACACCAAATATATATACATGACCAGTGTCTTAGGGTGGGGACCCTATGAATACGGATGAGGGGCGGCGTGTACATGAACAGGGGATCATGGTGTGGGAGCCCCCTATGATGGTGAGTGGCGGGTTTCATGACTGTTATTATAGGCTGGGGGGCAATAGGCTGTGGGAGGCCCCAATTTTGATAAATTGAGGGGGGCGGTTTTTACATGGGGTTTTGTTTATAGGTGTGGGGGGCCCCATATATAAGGTGAGTGGGCGGTGTACCCTGAAAAGTGTTTTAAGGGGTGTGGGGGGCCCCTTTTGATAGGGGGAGTGGCCCGGGGTAATGAACAGTGTATCATAAAGGGGGGGGGGAGCCCCATATGATAGGTGAGTGGCGGTGTACATGACCTGTGTATTATAGGCTGTGGGAGCCCCATATGAAAAAGTTTTTGGGGGGGGGTGTAAAAATGACCTGGGTTAATTTTAGGCTGTGGGAGCCCCATATGATAGGTGGAAATTTTCGGTTTTACATGACCTGTGTATTATCGGCTTTTGGGGCCCCATAAAAGATTAGGTGAGTGGCGGTAACATGGAAACCCGTGTATTATAGGGTTTTGGGGCCCCTATGATAGGTGGGGTGGCGGGGGTAATGGAACATGTTATCATAGGTGTGGGGGGGCCCCTTAATGATTGGGGGGTGGGGGGCGGTTTTTAAAAGACCCGTGTTTTTATAGGGGGGTGGGAGGCCCCCTATGATAGGTGAGTGGGGTGCTCATTGAACAAGGTTTCATAGGTGTGGGGGGCCCCAAAATGATATGTGAGTGGCGGTATACATGACCTGTGTATTATAGGCTGTGGGAGCCCCATATGATAGGTGAGTGGGCCCGGGGGTTTTCATTTACCCGTGTATTATGGGTGGGGCAGGGGCCCCCTATGATTTGGGGGGAGGGGGGGGTGTACTTTACCCGTGTAATTTGGATCCCCCCTTTAGCCCACCCCCGTAGTGTCTCCCTTGTCTCCCCGGGGGGGGTGTTTTTTTCAAACGCAGACATTTTTTTACCATTTATCCGGGGGGGTTTAAAATTCCCTGGTTCCGTTCAAAAGAGGGAAATTTAGGTAGAAGATGTTATTGTTCCTCTAGAAATAAAAGAGTAAATGAAAAGGGGAAAATTCCCCCGGGGAATTTAATTACAGGTACGAGGGGGGGTGATGGAAATTAATTTCATGTGGGGGTTTGGTGAAGACACTGCCTAATTCCACTCAGCGCACCCCGTAATTACCTCAAGCAGCCATTCATGGAGGAGGAGGACATGTCAGGCTCCTCTGCGGCGAGCTCATCCCCAGCTCCATTACACTCATTACATGAGCCCAGAGAGCCGGACTGAACACACCCCCCTTCCCCCCCCCCCCCCCTTTTAAAAAACCCGGGCGGGAAACACCCCATACAAAAAGGGGAAAATCACCTATAGAACCCCAGGGGGACTTTCCCATTTGAAAGGGGGGACTTATTTTTGAACCCGGGGGAAATCCACCCATAAAAAAAACCGGGAGATTTACCCATAAAAATTGGGGCAAATCCACCTACAGACCCAGAGAGACTCCACCTATAGAACCGGGGGAGACTCCACCTATAGAACCAAAGGGACTTAAACCTATAAACCGGGGAGGTAAACTCCCCCCCCTATTTTAAAAAAAACCCCCGGGGGGGGACTCCCCCTATAGAACCCAGGAGAACCCTTACCCATAGAAACCGGGGAAAACTCCACCAATAACAAGGGGAAATTCCCCCTACGGGCCCTGGAGAACTCCACCTTTTAGAAAGGGGGAGACTCCACCTAAAAGAACCCAGGAACTTACCTATAGAAACCCGGGGGAAATCCCCCTATAAACCCGGGGAGACTCCACGTTTTAAAAACGGGGAGACTCCCCCCCCATAAAAACTGGGACAAAATCCACCCCCAGACCCCAGGGACCCATAAAAGACCTTGGGGGAGACTCCCCCTTAAAGAACCGGGGAGGCTCCACCTATTAAAACCCCAGGAGGGTTTTTACCTATAGAAACCGGGAAAAATCCCTATTGAACCGGGGGGATCTCCCTAAAAGAACCAAAGGGGGGCTCCACCCATAAAAAAACCAGGGAGGGCCCCCACCCTTTCAGAAAAAAAGGGGGGTTCACACAGAAGGGCCCAAGGGGGAGACTCCACCTAAAGAACCGAAAGGGGACTTTAATATTAAACCATGAACCGGGGTAGACTCCACCTATAGAAGCGGGGAGACTCCACCAATAGAACCAGGGAGACTCCACCTATAGAACCGGGGGAGACTCCACCTATAGAACCGAGGAGACTTCACCTATAGAACCGGGGAGACTCCACCTATAGAACCGGGGGAGACTCCACCTATAGAACCGGGGAGACTCCACCCATAACAATGCGGCAAATCCACCTACAGAACCAGGGAGACTCCACCTAAAAACTGGGGTGGCTCCATCCATAGAGCGGAGACAACTCCACTCACAGAACCGGGGAGACTACACCTACAGAACCGGGGAGACTGCACCTACAGAACCGGGGAGACTGCACCTACAGAACCGGGGAGACTGCACCTAAAAAACTGGGGTGGCTCCACTTATAGAACTGTGGCGACTCCATCCATAACAATGGGCCAAATCCCCCTACAGACCCGGAGAGACTCCATCTATAGAACCGGGGAGACTCCACCTGTAGAACTGGGGTGGCTCCATACATAACAATGTGGCAACTCCACTCACAGAACCGGGGAGACTCCACCTGTAGAACTGGGGTGGCTCCATACATAACAATGTGGCAACTCCACTCACAGAACCGGGGAGACTCCACCTATAGAACTGGTGTTGCTCCATACATATCAATGTGGCAACTCCACTCACAGAACCGGGGAGACTCCACCTATAGAACCGGGGAGACTCTACCTAAAAAACTGGGGTGGCTCCATCCATAGAACGGAGACAACTCCACTCACAGAGCCAAGGTGACTCCACCCACAGAACTGGGGTGACTTCACCTACAGAAACAGGATGAAGCCATCTAGAGAACTGGGGCAGTTCCACCTATAGAACTGGGATGGCTAAACCTATAGAACTGAGGCAACTCCACCGAGAGAACCAGGGGAGACTCCCACTATAGAACCGGGGCTGCTCCACCCTTAGAACTTAGGCGACTCCACCTACAGAAAAACACAGCACAGGCCATGCTTACAGCTCAATGGCTGGACTAGAGACTGAGCCCAGTAGGAGGCACCACAGGCCCCTGAGATACCTGGGAAGGATGGGTGTGGCCTGTGTTGTGTTTTTGAGCAATTAACGTCCCATTTTTCTGGGATTTTTCTGTAAATTGTTCGTGTTGCGAGTAATGCGGAGCCTTGACGGGGCTTGCGAGCTTGTGTATAGTGGCCACTGTATCAAATAATACCTCATAGTTGATAGTTTTCCAGAATGTCATTTTTTTTACCCAAAAGTACTGGGTAGCAGGGGGTGTCTGTATTTTGTATTTAGATTACAGCCGTCACAGCGTGCACCCACATTTAAAGTTTTTGGGAGGTGCTGAACCAAATATTGTGTGTTGTGTATTACAAATAGGGGGACGGGCTGCCTCCATCTTGGTTTTCAGCACTCCACCCATCTACACAGACTTTTTAATCAGTGCAGTGTATTTAGTAGCGGGTGCCTTCACATTCTGAAAGGTAGGTCTGGATGGACCACAGAGAAATATAGCGTTAGTGTAAACGTAGTGTAGGATCCTCCTGCATTGAGGTCCATTGAAGTCGAAGGTGGGCTTAAGCAATTTTGCGCAAAAGTGTGAACAAAGAACCTCATAAAACTTTCGTGTTTTTTTAAAGCAGAAAGTTTTTTTCTATTTTTGTGTGCTGCTGATATTGTTATGTGTATTTTGTGTTGGTCACCCAGAAAGTGCTGGGCAGTCGCCCAATCGACTAGTAGAGGCGTCATAGGCTGTAAGCCAGCATGGTGCACTACACGTATCTGCATTAATGGCACCCTTTTGTATTGCCTTATCTATATATAATTGGATTACCAGCAACCACCCCCCTCATGCATAGAAGGCTGGGGGAGCAGTTGTTTTATCAGTATTTTTGCATTTGTGCAGTCTCCCCATGTATTATATTGTGGCTTTTCTGCAGACTGGTGTGAACAGGTATCAATTCAAAGTACAGTTTTTTATCTACTAATATTTCCCCTAGTGGAGGGTTGTGTGAGCTGCTGCTCAGCAATTACCTGCACAGGTTTATCTTTCCCAAATAGACCGGGGCCTGTGTTGCCTTCTACTGGGTTCAGCCTCTAGTCAAAGCCATTGAGCTGTGAGTACGGCCTGTGTTGTGTTTTTGAGTAAATAATGTCCCATTTTTCTGTGACTCCACCTATAGAACCGAGATGAATCTAACTACAGAACCGGGACGACTCCACCTACAGAACCGGGAGGACTCCACCTACAGAACTGGGACGACTCCACCTACAGAACCGGGACGACTCCACCTACAGAACCGAGATGAATCCAACTACAGAACTGGGACAACTCCACCTACAGAACCGAGATGAATCCAACTACAGAACCGGGACGACTCCACCTACAGAACTGGGACGACTCCACCTACAGAACTGGGACGACTCCACCTACAGAACCGAGATGAATCCAACTACAGAACCGAGAAGACTCCACCTAAAGAACGGGGACGACTCCACCTACAGAACCGGGACGACTCCACCTACAGAACTGGGACGACTCCACCTTTAGAACCGGGACGACTCCACCTACAGAACCGAGATGAATCCACCTACAGAACCGAGATGAATCCACCTACAGAACCGGAACGACTCCACCTACAGAACCGGGACGACTCCACCTACAGAACTGGGACGACTCCACCTACAGAACCGAGATGAATCCACCTACAGAATCGGGAGGACTCCACCTACAGAACCGGGACGACTCCACCTACAGAACCGGGACGACTCCACCTACAGACCTGGGGCGACTCCACCTACAGAACTCGGACGACTCCACCTACAGAACCAGGACGACTCCACCTACAGAACCGGGACGACTCCACCTACAGAACTGGGGCGACTCCACCTACAGAACTGGGGCGACTCCACCTACAGAACTCGGACGACTCCACCTACAGAACCGGGACGACTCCACCTACAGAACTGGGACGACTCCACCTACAGAACCGAGATGAATCCAACTACAGAACTGGGACGACTCCACCTACAGAACCGGGACGACTCCACCTACAGAACCGGGACGACTCCACCTACAGAACCGGGACGACTCCACCTACAGAACCGGGACGACTCCACCTACAGAACCGGGACGACTCCACCTACAGAACTGGGACGACTCCACCTACAGAACCGAGATGAATCCAACTACAGAACCGGGACGACTCCACCTACAGAACCGGGAGGACTCCACCTACAGAACCGGGAGGACTCCACCTACAGAACTGGGACGACTCCACCTACAGAACTGGGATGACTCCACCTACAGAACTGGGACGACTCCACCTACAGAACTGGGACGACTCCACTTACAGAACCGAGATGAATCCAACTACAGAACTGGGACGACTCCACCTACAGAACCTGGACGACTCCACCTACAGAACTCGGATGACTCCACCTACAGAACCGGGACGACTCCACCTACAGAACCGGGACGACTCCACCTACAGAACTGGGACGACTCCACCTACAGAACCGAGATGAATCCACCTACAGAACCGGGCTGACTCCACCTACAGAACCGGGACGACTCCACCTACAGAACTGGGACGACTCCACCTACAGAACCGAGATGAATCCAACTACAGAACCGGGACGACTCCACCTACAGAACTGGGACGACTCCACCTACAGAACCAAGATGAATCCAACTACAGAACCAAGATGAATCCAACTACAGAACTGGGATGACTCCACCTACAGAACCGGGACGACTCCACCTACAGAACCAGGAGGACTCCACCTACAGAACCGAGATGAATCCAACAACAGAACTGGGACGACTCCACCTACAGAACCGGGACGACTCCACCTACAGAACCAAGATGAATCCAACTACAGAACCGAGATGAATCCAACTACAGAACCGAGATGAATCCAACTACAGAACTGGGACGACTCCACCTACAGAACCGGGACGACTCCACCTACAGAACCGGGACGACTCCACCTACAGAACTCGGACGACTCCACCTACAGAACCGGGACGACTCCACCTACAGAACCGGGACTTCTCCACCTACAGAACTGGGACGACTCCACCTACAGAACCGAGATGAATCCAACTACAGAACCGGGACGACTCCACCTACAGAACCGGGACGACTCCACCTACAGAACTGGGACGACTCCACCTACAGAACCGAGATGAATCCAACTACAGAACCGGGAGGACTCCACCTACAGAACCGAGATGAATCCAACTACAGAACCGGGAGGACTCCACCTACAGAACCGGGACGACTCCACCTACAGAACCGGGACGACTCCACCTACAGAACCGGGACGACTCCACCTACAGAACTGGGACGACTCCACCTACAGAACCGAGATGAATCCAACTACAGAACTGGGACGACTCCACCTACAGAACCGGGGCGACTCCACCTACAGAACCGGGATGACTCCACCTACAGAACTGGGACGACTCCACCTACAGAACCGAGATGAATCCAACTACAGAACCGGGACGACTCCACCTACAGAACCGGGACGACTCCACCTACAGAACCGAGATGAATCCACCTACAGAACCGGGACGACTCCACCTACAGAACCAAGATGAATCCAACTACAGAACCGGGCTGACTCCACCTACAGAACTGGGACGACTCCACCTACAGAACTGGGACGACTCCACCTACAGAACCGAGATGAATCCACCTACAGAACCGGGACGACTCCACCTACAGAACCAAGATGAATCCAACTACAGAACTGGGACGACTCCACCTACAGAACCGGGAGGAATCCACCTACAGAACCGGGACGACTCCACCTACAGAACCGGGAGGACTCCACCTACATAACGTGGACGACTCCACCTACAGAACCCAGATGAATCCAACTACAGAACCGAGATGAATCCAACTACAGAACTGGGACGACTCCACCTACAGAACCGGGACGACTCCACCTACAGAACCGAGATGAATCCAACTACAGAACCGAGACGAATCCACCTACAGAACCGGGCTGACTCCACCTAAAGAACCGGGACGACTCCACCTACAGAACCAGGAGGACTCCACCTACAGAACCCGGGATGAATCCAACTACAGAACTGGGACGACTCCACCTACAGAACCAAGATGAATCCAACTACAGAACCGAGATAAATCCAACTACAGAACCGAGATGAATCCAACTACGGAACCGGGACGACTCCACCTACGGAACCGAGGTGACTGCACCTATAGAACCAAATGAAACCAACTACAGAACCGGGACGACTCCACCTACAGAACCGGGATGACTCCACCTACAGAACTGGGACGACTCCACCTACAGAACTGGGACGACTGCACCTACAGAACCAGGAGGACTCCAACTACAGAACCGAAATGAATCCAACTACAGAACCGGGACGACTCCACCTACAGAACCGGGACGACTCCACCTACAGAGCCAAGATGAATCCAACTACAGAACCGGGACGACTCCACCTACAGAACTGGGACGACTCCACCTACAGAACCGGGAGGACTCCCCCTATAGAACTGGGACGACTCCACCTACAGAACCGGGATGACTCCACCTACAGAACCGGGACGACTCCACCTACAGAACTGGGACGACTCCACCTACAGAACCAGGAGGACTCCACCTACAGAACCGGGATGAATCCAACTACAGAACCGGGACGACTCCACCTACAGAACCGGGACGACTCCACCTACAGAACCGGGAGGACTCCACCTACAGAACTGGGACGACTCCACCTACAGAACCGGGACGACTCCACCTACAGAACCGGGACGACTCCACCTACAGAACCGGGACGACTCCACCTACAGAACCGAGATGAATCCAACTACAGAACCGGGACGACTCCACCTACAGAACTGGGACGACTCCACCTACAGAACAGGGACGACTCCACCTACAGAACCGGGAGGACTCCACCTACAGAACCGTCATGACTCCACCTACAGAACTGGGACGACTCCACCTACAGAACCGAGGTGACTCCACTCACATAACTGGGGCGATTCTACCTATAGAACCAAGGAGACTCCACCTATAGAACCTAGGCAACTTTACCTACAGAACTGGGGAGGTTCCACCTATAGAACTGAGCTGACAACACCTATAGAACCGAGGCATCTCCACCTACAGAACGGTGGGTGACTCCACCTATAGAATCGGAGTTCTTGACAAGGAGCAGCATGCTGACTGTCTCCTGCAGTCCACAGAAGTGCTAGGTGTCTTGTAGCAGCATGCTGACTGTCTCCTGCAGTCCACAGAAGTGCTAGGTGTCTTGTAGCATCATGCTGACTGTCTCCTGCAGTCCACAGAAATTGCTAAAGGGGTCTTTTAGGGGAGCATGTGGGCTGCTCCTGCAGTCCAAAAAGAAGACTAGGGGATTTTAGCAGCTGCTGACTGTCTCCTGCAGTCCACAGGGAATGCTAGGTGTCCCCCTTTTGCAGCATGCTTTACTGTCTCCTGCAAGTCCCCCAAAGTTCTAGGTTTTTTGTAGGGAGCAATTGGCCTCCCCCCAATTTCTGGGTAACAAAAGTTTTCCGGCGCCCGAGCATTCCCCTTTTGGGCCCCACAGGGCCCGGTCCCCCCACCCGGGGGTCCCCCCAGCCCCCCCCCACACAGGCACCTTTAATAACCCTTAATCAGGAACAAAGCGTGGCGGGGCCCGGGGGTCAACCCCCGGGGACCCTTTTCATGTTTGTTAATCACAGACCCTAATTTAAAAGCTATAATTGTGTGTTAAAATTTTTCCTGGGGTGGGGGCCTCCGGGGTTGGGAGACTGTTTTTTTTGGGGGGCTCGATTTAGTAAAACAGGGGAATCACCATCACCAAAAATCCCCTCCCCGGGGGGCAATGGCGTCACTGGCCGGGGCAGGGGCCCCCCCGCCGATTGGCACGCTCCAAGCCGTTTCAATTTTTAAAAAAGTTAATGCGGAAACTGGGAAACAGTGGGCCCCTTTTGCCCCACTTAAACCCCCCCCCCCCATTCCCCCACCTCCCCTGGGGGTTTTCCCCCCAACTCCCGCCTGGGGACCCGGCCCGGGGCACAAGTCAAAAATTTTGCATCAAACTCCAGCAACAAAGGGGGACTCTCCCCGACGGTCAGGAAAAAACCCCGGCCCGAAATGATCGGGCCGCCCTTTTGGGGTTCACAACAGAGGGGGGAAAAATCCCGTGGGGAAAGTAACCCCCCCCTTTCCCCTCACAGAGCAGGAGTCACTGGGCAAAATCACCCCCAGTCAAAAAGCTTGGGGGAAGAGCCCGCAACAAAAACGGGGCCCGTTCCTCCACTCTTTCCCAATTTCAGGGGGCCCGGCGCCACATCCTGAAGAGAAGCACAGAGAGGACTATGGCCCCCCAAAAGTGCAGAGGGGCCCCTCATGTCCCGGAAGGGCGCCGCTACAAAAATACCCCGTGACTGCCCGACGCCCCCTACCATATTCCCCGTGGGCCCCACCCGATCCCTACCATTTTAACCATTTACTGCACCGGGTGCCTTTTACCATATACCCAAATGACTGCACCGATGCCTCTACCATATACCAGGGGACCCGGCCAAAACCCATGCCCTCCCAAACCCTATACCCAGTGACTTTCCCCCCGGAAAGCCTCTACCATTTTACCCCTGACGACCAAAGCCTCAAAATATACCAAGTGACCGCAACCCAACCCCCTTTCCATAAAACCATGACCGCACCCCCACACCCTCTCCATAATACCAGTGATTTCCCCCGACACCCCCCAAACCCTTACCCCGTGACCGCACCGAGCCCCTACCCTATACCCCAAGGGGGACTGGGACCCCCATCCTCTACCATATACCAGTGGACCTTTCACCGAACCCTCTAAACCCTTACCAGTGACTTTCAAACGCGATCCCCCATATACCAGTGACCTTTTCAAACCGGGGGTGCCCCACCCATAAAACCAAAGACTTTTCACCCAGCCCCTACCATATAAACCAAGGTTGACCGCAACCGGGGCCCCCCTACGCATATTTCCAAATACGCACCCACCCCCCAACCATATCCGTGAATGCACCGACACCCTCTACCCCTTTGTTTCCATGACTGGGACCGATGGGCCTTTTACCATTAAAAACCAAATGACTGCACCGATGCCCTCTTCTAAATACCCGTGACTGCCCCCGAACCCCCAAACCCTAACCCGTACCGCTCCGACCCCCTAAACCCTAAACCATTTTACTGCACCCCAGCCCCCTTTCCAAAATACCAGTGACAGCAACCCAAACCCCCTAACCCAAAACCAGTACCCCCCCCCGAAGCCTTTTACCATATACCATGACTGGGACCGAACCCCCTAAACCCCAAAACCAGTGGGGCCGCACCAGCCTTTTACCATATACCAATGACTGCAACCGGGTTTCCTCTAAACCCTATACCCAAATGACCGCACCGATGGGCCCCACCAAAACCAGTGACTTTCACCACCCTTACCCCTTACCAGTGAATTTCAAACCCAAGGCCCCCACCATATACCATGGGCTGCACCCAAACCCCCTTTCCAAATTTCCAAAGGGCCCGAAAAACCGGGCACCTCCCACCATATACCAGGGACTGGGACCGAACCCCCTACCATATACCCGTGACCCCGCACCGATGGCCCCCTTTCTATATACCCCCGTGACCGCACCGAACCCTCTACCATATACCAATTTACTGCACCGACACCTCACCATATACCCGTGACCGCACCCCACACCTCTACCATTAAAACCCCTTGACGCCCTTGGGAGATGCCTCTACCAAAATAACCCAATGACTGCACCCATGCCTCTTTCCATATACCAGTGCGCACCGATCCTCTAAACCATATAAAACCCGTGACTGCCCAGCGCCCTCCCACCATATACCATGACCCGCACCCACACCCCCCCCACCATATACCCTGACTGCAAACCCAAGCCTCTACCATATACCCCGTGACCCGCAACCGATGCCCCACATATACCCAGTGAGCAAAACCCACCCCCTACCAAAAACCATTGGGCTGCACCAGATGCCTTTTTACCATATACCAGTGACTGCAACCCCACGCCCCACTATATACCCAATGACTGCACCAAATTTTTCCCTCTACCAAATACCGTTGGGCTGCACCGATGGCTCTACCAATTTTACCAAATGGGCTGAACCGACGCCCTAAAATATACCAGTGACTGGGAACCCCAGCCCCCTTACCAATACCAGGAAATGCACCGAAAACCCCCCCACCCATATACCAGTGGGCTGCACCGAGGGCCCCCCTTAAAAAACCAAATGACTGCACCCCATGCCCCCTTCCATATACCAAAAATTACTGGGACCGATGCCTCTAAAATATAACCCAGTGACTGCACCGGGGGCCCCCAACCATTACAAATGGACTGCCCCCCAAGGGCCCCCCACCCCCAAAAAACCAGTACTGCAGCTGGCCTCTACCATAACCCGGCAAACTGCACCCGAAGCCTCTTCCAATATACCAGTGACCGCACCGACGCCCCTACCATATACCAGTGACTGCACCGATGCCCCTTTCCCTATACCATGACCCCGGGACCGAAGCCCCCTACCATATTTCCAGTGACGCACCGAGCCCTACCCTAAAACCCCGTGACTGCAAAACCCCCGACCCCCAAACCCTATACCATGAAATGCAACCGATCCCCCCTACCAATACATGACTGGGACCGAACCTCTACCATATACCAGTGATTGCACCGACGCCCCCCACCTATACCCAAGGACCGCAATTCCCAACCTCTTCCATTTTAACAGTGACTGCACCGGGTGGGCCTTTTACCATATACCAGTGGGGCGGGGACCCGCCCCCATACTATTTTACCCAAATGGGCTTTCACCCGAGCCCCCTACCCCAAATACCAGTGACTGCACCGAACCTCTTTCCTAATACCTTTACTGCCAAACCCAGGGCCCCCACCCTTTTACCATTTTACTTTCACCCCGGGTTGCCCCCTACCATATATCCCGTGACTTCAACCCATCCCTCTACTAAAATACCAAATGACCGCAAAACCCACCCCCCTACCAAATACCATGGACTGCCCCGATGCCTCACATATAAAGGAGTGACGCAAACCCACACCCTACCCTATACCAAATGACTGCCCGAGCCTTTTACCCTATACCCCGTGACCGCACCGACCCTTTTTACCTAAAACCAAATGACTGGGACCGATGCCCCTTTCTATATACCAGTGACTGCACCTAAGCCTCTACCAAAAATACCCCGTGAATGGGGACCGATGGGCCTTTTTTTACCATTTACCAGTGAAAAGCAAACCATTGCCACACCAAAATACCCGTGACCGGGGAACCCCCAACCCCCCAAACCCTATACCATTTACTGCAACCGATGCCTCTAAAATATACCCCCGTGGGCCGCCCCGAACCCCCACCATAATTACCATGGGCTGCACCGATGCTTTTTACCATAAAACCCTGACGGGCCCAAAACCGTCTACTTTTATACCCCCGTGACTGCAAACCCATGGGCCCCTACCGGGAAAACCAGTGACTGGGACCGATGCCTCTACCTATATTTTCCCATGGGCCGCAACCGACCGCCCCTTTCCATATACCCAGGGGGACCGCACCGTGCCCCTACCAAAAAAACCGTGACCGCAACCGACCCTCTACCCAAAATACCCGGACTGCACCGATGCCTCTACCATTTAATAGCGGTTGGGGCTGGCACCGAAGCCTCTACCATATACCAGTGACTGCACCGATGCCTCTACTATATACCAGTGGGCCGGGGAAAACCGACGCCTCTAAACCCTATACCAAATGATTGGGAACCGATGCCCTCTTACCAATACCAGTGACCGGCACGAGTCTACCCATAAAACCCAGTGACCCCCACCGAGCCTTTTAAACCCTATACCAAATGACTTGCACCGAGCCCCCCCTATATTTCCAGTGACCGGGAAACCCAACCCCCTACCATTAAAACCAGTGAACGCACCCCGGCCTACTATATTTCCCGTGAAATGCACCGATGCCCCTTTCTTTTATTTCCATTGACCGCAACCGACCCCTTCCTCTACCAATACCCAGGGGACGCAAACCGAAGGCCCCCTACCAATAAAAAGCCAGTGACTGGGACCCATGCCTCTACCTATATTCCAGTGACTGCAAACCCAAGCCTCCCCCAACTTATAACCCGTGACCGGGGGAAACCCACCCCCTACCATAAACATTGACTGCAGCCAACCCCTACCCTATACCAAATGACTGCCCCCGATGCCTCAAAATTTTACCAGTGACGGGACCGAGGGCCCCTTAAAACCCCCTTTCCAGTTTACTGCACCGACCCCTTTTTACCATATTTCCAGTGAAATGCAAACCCAACCCTCAACCATAAAAACCCGTGACTGCACCGATGCCTCTACCATATACCAGTGACTGCAACCGAATGCCCCCTACCCTAATACCATTTACCCCCCAACCCCCTCTAAAAAACCCTTTAACCCTCACCGGGTGCCTTCCCATTCCGTACCCTTTCCCGATCCTCTACCCTTTACCCGGCCGAACCGATGCCTCTACCCTTACCCCCAATCACCGATGCCTTTTACCTTAACCCCTGACGTGCCCCCCGAAACCCCACCATATTCTTAAACCCTGGGACCAATACCCGATTTCCTTTTACCCCTTTCACCATATGCCCTTTTGTACACAAACTAGGGTCTACCCTGTGACCCCACCGATGCCTCTTTCCTTGTCACTCCCCCGATGCCTCTACCCTTACCATACCAAAACCCATCCCCCTACCCTTGTACCCCTGTTTTCCTCCAACCCCCTGTACCAAATCACCGATGAACCCCCCCCCCCCCCTTTTTAATAAACTTCCCCCACCGGTTCCTCCCCATCCCCCCTTTTTGGGACAAAATACCCCCGATGCCTCTACCCCGGGGAAAACACACCGAGCCCTACCTTACCCAAACCCCACCGAATGGGGCCCCTTCCTTTACCAAATTAAACCGGGTGCCCTCTAAATCCACGGGGACCTTCAACCCATGGGCCCCTACCCTTTAAATACCCCAACCTTTCCCTACCCGGGCAAAACTACCCCCGGGTGCCTCTACCATTTAACCCCTACCCAAATGATACCACCTCCCTGTACCAAATACCCCACTGATGCCCACCCCACCAAAGCTGGGACCAAAAACCGATTCCCCCTTTTCACTTTTAAACCAATGCCTCCTTTTCCCCTTTACCAAATGCACGATGCCTCCCAAAAATTTAACGCCCGATGCCCCCTTTCCCTGGGGGCATACACCCCATGCCTCCTTTCCCGTACCCAAAGATGCCCTTTTACCCTTACCAATTTCACCGATGCCTCAAACCCCTTTTACACCTAAACACCGATGCCCCTACCCTTACACTTTCACTGATGCCCAAACCCCGTAAACTCAACCAGAAGGGGCCTTTTTACCCCCGTACCAACCGATGCCTTCTAACCGGCCCGTACACACCACACGGCCTTCTTTTCCCGTAAATACACCCGGGGTGGCCCTCTAACCCCTGTACCAAATACCACCGATCCTTTTACCCCTGTACACTCAAACCCAAGCCCCTACCCTGTAACCTGCACTGATGCCTCCCACCCTGTAAACCCACAAACCCATGCCTCTACCCTGGGACACTGCAAAGGTTGCCCCTTTCCCTGGTTAAACTACACCCATGCCCCTTTCCCCCGTACACTCACCGATGCCTCTTTTCCCCTTTCCAGAAATCCCCCTGATGGCCCTTTTTACCCTGTACACTAACCCCCGATGCCTCCTTTCCCTGTACACTACACCAAGCCTCTAACCCGGTTTTTCACAAACCGATGCCTCTACCCCTGTACACTACACCGATGCCACTACCCCCGTACACCTTTTTAAAAAAAGGGCCCCAACCCCGTACACTACAAAAGGGTGCCCCCCTTTTTCCCCCTTTTTACAGGAAAGCCATCCTCGACCCCTGGGACATTCACGGGGCCCTCTACCCCACTACTACACCGATCCTCTACCCTTAAACTAACCGAAACCAGCCCCTAAACCCTGTTACACTACAAAACCCATTTCCCCTAACCCCCAAAAACTACACCGAGCCCCTACCCTGTTAAAAAATACACCGATGCCTCAACCCCTGGGAACCCACACCGAAAGGGCCCTAAACCCAAACACCCACCCGATGGGCCTTTTAACCCCTGGGACACTAACTGGGGTTTCCTCAAAACCCTGTCAATACACCCGATGGGGCCCCAACCCCTTTCACACAAAGATGCCTCTACCCCTTTAAAATAAAACCGATGCCTTTTCCCTGTACCTAATGATGCCTCTAACCCCCGTACACTAACACCAAAGGGGGCCCCTCCCCTAACCCTGTACACTACACCCCCAGCCTTTTAAACCTGTACACTCAAACCGATGGGCCTTTTAAAACCCCCCTTAAACTACACCGAAACCCACTACCCTGTACACCCGGGACCCGATGCCTCACCCTTTTAATTAAGAGCCTCTTCCCTGTACACTACACCCCATCCTCTACCCGTAACTGGGATGGAGCCCAAAACCCCCCTGGGGAAAACACTCCGATGCCTTTTAACCCGTAACACTACACCGATCCCTCTACCCTGTACACTCACCGATGGCCCCCTACCCCTGTACACTACAATGCCCCATCCCCACCCCCTGTACACTAACATCCCATTCCTCTACCCCGTACCCTACACCGATGCCTCTTTCCCTGTTTAAAACAAACCGAAGGGGTTCTACCCCCGTAAAAAATTACACTGAAGGGGCCTTAAACCCCTTTCACTAACCCCCTAAAGATGCCCCCTTAAACCCCGTACACTACACCGAATTTCCTCTACCCTTTTAAACTCACCCGAGCCTCTACCCTTTACACTACACCATCCTACTCCCTGGGAAAACTACACCCCATGCCTCCCACCCTGTACATAAAACCGATGCCCCTACCCTGTACCCCTCAACAACAAACCAAACCCTTACCCGGGCACTTTTCCGAGCCCCTAAACCCCGTTTCACTCACCGGAAAGCCCCAAACCCTTTTTACACTACACCGATGGCCCCTAACCCGTACAAATACAAACCCCCATCCTCACCCTGTACACTACCCCCGTTTCCTCTAACCCCCCGTAAAACTGCCACTGCCCTAAACCCCGTTTCAGGGAAAACGATGGGCCCCTACCCGTTCCACACACCGATGCCCTCTACCCTGTACACTAAAAACAAGATGCCTCTACCCCTTTCACACAAAGGCCCTCTTCCCTGTACACTGGAAACCCATACCCTCTACCCCTTTTTCCCCCTCACGATGCCTCTACCCTGTAACTCACTGAAAGCCTCTACCCTGTACACTAAATTGATGCCTCTACCCTGTACACTACACTGGGGTGCCCCCTACCCTGTACAAATACCCCAATTTTCCTCTACCCCTGTACACTACCGATGCCCAACCCACACACAAGATAAACCCCCTACCCCGACACTACCGATGCTCTACCCAGTACAAATAAAAACCCCATGCCTCTACCCTGTACAACCTGACCCTTACCCGTACACACACCGATGCCTCAAACCCTACCTACACTATCCCTGACGCTGAGACCTCTAGTGCTGCTCACACCGACGTCTTAAAGTCTCTCTTCAGTCTTGGACTCAGGGATAAACTCACTATTTAGGAAAACCCAAGGGAGGGTTTGCGCACGGCCCTAGTTTTCCCGCCCGGGCTGGAGCCATAAAACCAAACCCACCCTCAACTTCATAACTCCAAAACAATGAACAAAACAATAAACAAACTATTCAGGAAACAGACACTGACAAGCAAAAGGAACATGTTCGCCCTTTGTGACTTCCAGGCTCCCTCTCCCCCCGTCCACTACACTTTGTACATTAACTCCATCATGTTATAGACAATCCTCTCACCGATCTCATCATAAGTGACCTGCAAGTATTTAGCATCTGCCCGTTCCTCAATCTTTTCCCGTAAGCTTTTACGTTGTGCTCCTATATTATATTTGGGGACTCTCCCTTTTGGTTTTAGCTCTCCTGAATCCTTCTGGCTCCTGGATCAAGCAGTCTCCCCCCAAATTTCTCCCCCCGCTCTCTCCCACGTCCCCAATGTTGGTGCAGACTGGGCCCGGGTGAACCACTTTGTCCTCTCCCCACAAGGTTGATGGTTGAGTCCCGGGGGGGGGGGGGCCTTCCAAGCGCCCAAACCCCATGGGCACTGACCCCTTCCTTTCCCAACCTTGACGCGCTCCAGTCGTTGCCGCTGGACACAAATTTGCCTTCATCCCCATAGTCCCAAGTGGATGAAGATCTCATCTTGTAGGAGCCTCACATAGAGCCAGCATTGGGTCACCATCCTTTTTGGTCAAGTTTTCCACCATTCTGTGCCCCTCCCCATAAACCTCAGGCTCCCCCCCAACCTAAAATTCCTTCATCTCTCGCTCCTTCGCCCCTTTTCCCTTTATTCTTTCCCCTTCCCCCCATCAGGCCCGTTTTATTTACTTTTATCTCTCGCTGCCGTTCGCCCTTGCCCTTGTTCTTCCCCTTCCCCCCCCCCCCTCAAGCCCGGTCTATTTACTTTCATCTCTCCTCCGGT
>JAODAL010026936.1:0-55839 GCA_025379985.1 Phyllomedusa bahiana
TAGATCCGATACTACAGTACGACGGGCCCAATGACCCCCTACTACAAGTAGTCCATTGGGTTTCCGTAGTGGTGTCTGTCATTTTTGAATCTTGAACATAAGAAGAGTACTTGTTCTTGTACCACATAAATAAAACTTACTTTCATTTAATCTATAGTTAAAATCTTATGAGCAAAAATGCAAGTCCTTGCTGACGCATTTTGAGCTGAGGAGCGTCTTTGTCATAGTAATACTTCTTGCAATTATTTTTATGACTTAGAGCCTCTTCAGTTCGAAACATGTCAGAAGGATACACATTTTAGCTATAAGATTTTATATTATGGATTAAAGACTTAGTAAAATCTTGAGTACTATGTGAATATAACTCAGTCTGACAAGTTTTCCGTGCTCACCCTGATCCTAACAGGAACAGGTCTAAATTATATGGCAAGGTGAATGATCTCTTTTATTTCGTTTTTTACGGAATCTGTGAATGGCTCCTCTGATGCAGATGTGAACCAGGCCTAATTAAAGGAAATGTGTCATCAAAAATGGCTTATTGTTTAACTCACATTTTTTATGTCAACACGTTTTTTAAGATTTTTTTTTAATTTTCCGTATCACTTCAATATATTTTTTAATAATTCTAAGTCCTGCAGTTTTTACTTTGGCCACTAGGCCTAATAATAGTCTGACATTTCCTGTTCTGGTAGAGAAAGATTCTCAGTTGTCATGCTCATTATCAGCACAAAGAGGGTAAAACTAAAGGAGAACACCGTGAATAGATAACACAGGATCCACCAGAGGAGATAGTCACAGTTCACCCTTTCACCTCCCTGCACACTGATTTCTTCCCAGGTCACAGAGCATGACTAGAAAGAAAACTCTCCTGTAGAAGTGAATAGGACTGAGTCAGTCTTAAGACTCCTATGTGCAGTGCAAACAAGGCCTAGTGGCCAAAGTGAAAACTGCAAGACTTGAGAATTATTAAAAATAATTGAAAGTTGATATGAAAAAATGTAAAAAAAAACCAACCAAAAATTCCTAAAAAATGTTTAACATAAAAGTGGACATAAACAATGACTCATTTTTTGATGACACATTCCCTTTAAGTATGTGTGTATAATCTTTATGACTTTTTATTTTTATATGACTTTTTTTCTCAACTTTGTGTTTATATACATCGTTTTAGGTGTACCATTTATATTGTTTACTGGGTTTTGGAGTCGAAGCCATATAGGTACTTATTATAGTTACTTGTGATTTGTAGGTTTTGTACTTTTTTAAATGTTTTTAATCTTTTCTGTGTCTGATTTTGTACAATTCGTGTCGGACTGGGGTGCCTGGGGCCTACTAGTTGAGTTGATTCTTGGGGTCCAACCTAAGCTACTGTACATGACGGAGTTGATTCTTGGGGCCCAACCTACGGCTACTGTACATGACTGAGTTGATTCTTGGGGCCCAACCTACAGCTACTGTACAAGACTGAGTTGATTCTTGGGGCCCAACCTACAGCTACTGTACAAGTCTGAGTTGATTCTTGGGGCCCAAGAGTTGAGTGGATTCTTGGGGCCCAACCTACAGCTACTGTACATGACTGTATTGATTCTTGGGGTCCTCTAGTTGAGTTGATTCTTGGGGCCCAACCTACAGCTACTGTACAAGTCTGAGTTGATTCTTGGGGCCCACTAGTTGAGTGGATTCTTGGGGCCCAACCTACAGCCACTGTACAAGACTGAGTTGATTCTTGGGGCCCAACCTACAGCTACGGTACAAGACTGAGTTGATTCTTGGGGCCCACTATTGAAGGGATTCCTTGGGGGCCCAACCTACAGCTACTGTACAAGACTGAGTTGGTTCTTGGGGCCCAACCTACAGCTACTGTACATGACTGTATTGATTCTTGGGGTCCTCTAGTTGAGTTGATTCTTGGGGTCCAACCTACAGCTACTGTACATGACTGTATTGATTCGTGGGGCCCACTAGTTAGGGGAATTCTTGGGCCCCAACCTACACCTACGGTACATGACTGTTTTGATACGTGGGCCCCAATATTTTAGTTGATTCTTTGGGCCCAACCTACAGCTACTGTACAAGTCTAGTTATTCTTGGGCCCACTATTATGATTCTTGAAGCCCAACCTACAGCTACTGTACAAACTGAGTTGTTCTGGGCCCAACCTACACTACTACGTACAAGACTTTTTTGATTTTTGGGGGCCCAACATACAGCTACTGTACATGACTGTATTGATTCGTGGGGTCCTCTAGTTGAGTTGATTCTTGGGGTCCAACCAGCTACTGTACATGACTGCATGTGACTTTTGTCCTTTGCCTCCTTCTTTGTCCTTCTCCCTGAAAAGCAGCCCCGCCATGTCCAGGGTCCACCAGGGATTTCTCCTTTTCCCCTATAGGTCCAACCCTCTGTACAATAAAGATTTATTTTACGATACAACTTCCATGCAATTGTGGCACATTGTTCCTCTTCCGTCTCTGAATACTTATCCGTCACATGTTAGAGCTTGCAGTGCAGCCCACTCAAGACATTTCTATTTCTATACTAGAAGACAAATGTGCATTTTTGTACATGTGCAAATATCAACTTGGGATCACAACAAGCGTTATAACCTCTATGCATCACTGTATACAGAGATAAGAATGCTTGTATATTGCTCATAAGGTTTATAAATTTCCCAAAATCCACTTCATTATTGATATCCAGATTATTTATGAGAAGCTGTCAACCCCTTTAAGAGCAGTGAACTAACCTATAAACTAGATTGCATCCTGCGTTCATTAGCCTATTACTTTACTGCATTTTCTAATGTCAGTAAATGTGGATTATTAGGTTATTAATGGTGGGTTAACCAGTGCTAAAAGGAAGCACAAACCTGGAAACACCAATGAGGCTGTTTTTGTGTTCATTTGCCTACATGGTCCTGTTTCAGCACGCCTCGGGCGGTATACGATTCAGTGTATGTGATGTGCCTGACAACTTGTCAGATTAGTACTCATTTACAGGCAGATGTGCTTATGTTGTCTTTCTTTAGAATGATGCTTTGTACTTTTTATTTCTTTATGTCTCATTTACCAAAGCAATTACAATTTACTTAATATCACTCAAAGGAAACTATTATATTGAACATTCTATCTAGTATACTGGGATTATTTATAGAGCAGACAGAACTGAATCACATTGTATACTGTATAGCTTTGTAGGAAGATTCACAGAATTTGTATTTTATTTAAAGTAAATCCCTGCTTATTTTGCTATATAGCCTTTATTGTATGAGTGTCATACAGAATGGCTGTCAATTAGTAATATCAACAGAAGCTCAACCCCTCTCCTCATCATATAACCCCATATAACACAGAGCTCAACCCCACTCCTCTATCATATCAACCTATATAACACAGAGCTCAGCTTTTCTCCTCTATCAATAACCCTATGTATCACAGAGCTCAGCTTCTCTCCTCTATCCCTATAACCCTATTATCACAGAGCTCAGCTCCTCATCCTCACATAGAACCCTATAATCAGAGAGCTCAGCTCCTCTCCTCTATTATATAACCCTATATATCACAGAGCTCAACCCCTCTCCTCTATCAAATAACCCTATATATCACTGAGCTCACTCCTGCACCTCTAGCATATAACCCTATATAGCCCAGATCTCAGCCCTCTCCTCTATCATATAACCCCTTTATACAACTCAACTTCTCTCCTCTCCTTTCTATCATAACCTATAGTATACACAAGGCGCAGCTTCGCTCCTCTATCATAATAACCCTATATATCACAGAGCCAGCTCCCCTCCTTTATCATATAACAATATATATCACAAGCTCATGTCCAGATATGGTGATACTGCGGAAGCGCAATGGCCGGCTAAGTACAAACACAGGAGGCAGTGGATAGCAGGTACCCAGATAATAGTGTCATCTTGTCAAATGCAAGTTAAGCTGACGACGCACACATACCCATGAACTGCTTGAACAGAACAACTGACGCAAGTTCCCACGAAGACGGAAAACAGGAGCTAAGCACAATACTCAAGCATAACAACGACTTGAGATTTATATAGGAACCAAACAAAACAGAAACAAATGCAACCATTAACACAATCCACCTTCTTAACTAAGCAAACTTAGCAAACACATAGTAAGTTCCAACTAATAGAGATTACGAACATTACTCCCACCACAAAACGCCTCGACGATACCTGACTGTTTCCCTCCGATTCTCTGATAAAATTGTTTTAACAGTCAGAGCATTAAGTACTTACAGGTTCACCACGAAATTTTCTACGGCCCATACCTTGCCACTTAATAAGTTATTCAGCTGTTTCCTGAAGATCTAAGTCCAAATTTGCTCACGACAAACTCTCTTGACCATCTATCTCCATTTATTTTTTCAGCATCATAGAGGGAACACTCCTCGAAAGGATTGACACTACATTAAGTAGAACACAAAACACCGATGATCTTCATAATTTGAGTGGAGCTAAAAAAAAAAAACTGCTACTGACCTATTATCGTAGCTGATCTATACCCAACAAACATCTGTCCCAGTTTTGTGAAAACACTAAGTTTCAAATTTCTCGTAAACCAACCTTATCCCCCACCTTGAAATTGTCTGTTTCACGTTTATCTTGCCATCTTCTTATAAATTTCTTTGAACCCTCATTTTCCTTTAGTACTAATTTTTCTTAATAGCAAGAATCCTTTCCGTGCAGCTGATTAATGATAAACAGGAATTTGGAAGAAGATTTGGATGTATCCGCAAGATTGCAAAGATAAGATCTGTTTGTGAGCATTTGAATTATTGTATGAAAATTCGCCACAGGAAGCAATCAACCCAACATCTGTAAATTGCTAATATAACATCGTCAGATACTGTTCCAGGACTCTTCTACTCAGTTCTGGCCATTAATTGTGGTGAAAGGCGTTACAGATTAATATCCGATTCCACAAGTGCAAACAAAACTCCGCCAAAATTTGATGTAAGACGGCACACCACTACCGAGATAACTTCATCAGAACACCCAATGAAGGCGAAACACATTCTAATTATAGATCCGCTGTCTTGCAAGTAACCTGTACATGGAATGAAAATGCAGCTTGTGGACCGATCAACTACCACAAATGTATTGTTCCCCTTAAGGTAGAGATCTACATAAGTCCATATATAGAACCCCACGAGAGAGGGACCGCAAACTGTAAACAAACCTAGGTGAAACGTGGAGTCTGCACTAGCACAGATGTCACAGGATGTTACATACTTCTTTACATCCTGTAATAATTGGCCTCAAAAAGAATCAGATAAAAATCCTGCGTCTTCCTGCACTCCTTTGTACCCCAATCTTGAATCGTGCTAGCTCAGAAGCTCATCTTAATGTTTCAGGTATATAACGCAGCTCGCCGGGTCCCATCTTGTTTTTAACCACCAACTGTACTATCATCTGTTGAATTCGATCCGTGTCATACCTCTCTTATCTCTTTGAGCAATCCTATATATTATTCACGAACATAACGCCGGAACTATGTCTTAGGGTTGGAATCTGTGGGAAATCACGGAGAACATTCTTGATAGAGCAGTCTCCTGCCATTACAGATCCGGCCTGTTGAGATTATAAAGTTGAATGGTTAGAAAATACTCCCACGAGCCCTGACGAGAATAACATTGGCGTGATCTATCGATTCAATTACGTATCAGTTAGAATATTATTGTTGTGAAGCTCCTGAAAGATGATTATCCATTCCTAATAACTCAACAATACAAACATTCTTTATTCCCCACATCATAATTCCTATCAGCAAGATAAACTCGAAAAACCACAAATCTATAACTCTGTCTCCCTTCTCTAACATATGCCCCTAACAGCACATTTCGAACTCCACTTCCAAAATAACATTCTTCAATAATAATACAGGGCGTGATAGTGATCTTACCTTGAGAGAGAAAAATTCTTTGCTTGAGAACCAAACAAAACTTTTTTCTTATATCATCGGTGAAAGAAATGATTGCTGAAAAATCTGATGAAGCTCTTATATAATTCAAACCTATGATACGTTAACAGATTTATGTTTCTGGGGGGCCTTCTACTATGCTTTATCTTCTAATCCACCATTTGTAGACCATGAGTGAAATAAATACTAAGGAATTATCTCTCTAATGAAATTCACACTTCTCAATTTTGATTATAAATGTCTCCCTCAGAATTCCAAACAAGTTTCACATGTCTCTGTGTCTGCCTCGAATTGAAAAATCAGATATCCTCCAATAGATGACTATGAAACTGTCCCAGAAGTCTCTGAAGATGTCCTTACGAGATGTTTGGAAGGTGCTGCAGTACAAAGGCCAAAGGCATAACGCAATATCTCAAGTTCCATAACGATCTAAGGCAGTCTTCCATTCATCGATCGCAGATCTATACGACCAGGTGTACCCTCTGAGATCTAATTTTGAAAAAAATCTTAGCATTCCGTACTCTCGCCAGAATTTCAGATTCATGGTAGAGGATCACTGGTTCTTTATTTATTTTATTAATTCCTCTGGTAATCAATGCAATCTTAAAACAGCCTTCTTTTTGCAAAAAATATGGAGCCCCTCTGGTGAAAAAGACATGATCCCATACAAGGTTTTCCTCTATATACGCCTTGAGCTTTTAACTCATCCCTGCCAAGTATTTACCGAAGGTTGATGCGACGAGAACATGTCTATGTGCAATCGTAGGTCGGGTGGGGAAGCTTGTCGCATTCTTTGCTCAAACATCTGCATATTCCTTATAATTCAATAGCCTCCATTATTTTTATTTCTTAACCTTCTTCCAATCTTGTTCAGATGACGTTGATGAACATCCTCTCTGAAGCTTATCCTTTGTTTTCCCATTGATATCCGAGTTCGTATTTGCAACCAAGTAAGCCTAGACAAGATGAGCACACTGGGAAGTGCGCGTACCTTCTGACAATACGGTTAAATGACAGACTTCATGGTCTGTAGCCATAATGATTTCAAGTGTCGTCCCTTGATCCACTGCCCGGAGCTCTTGAACCATCTACTGTCTCCATTAACCACGGTGAGGTCTCTTCTTGGATATAACCCCATGCTCTTGAGGAAAAAAAAACAAAGAGAGATCCATAATTGCCACTTGCCCGATGCACCATACAGAGGTAGATACCACTGGGAGTTAATCCAGAATTTTATGGAAGGATTTTTATTTAAAAAAAATAAATAATTATATATATATTCATGGAATCCTTATTCTCTTTCGTTATATGAGGCCCACGCTAAAATGAAAAACAAAAAAAATAAAAATAAAATAAAATAACTGACATACTACCCAGTTCAATAACTCATTCTCGAACAATTGATTCCCCATCCAACGATCATGAATGGCTGCCACCAATCTCCTGGCGGCTACAATATATAATGTCAACCTTCCCACAGTAAAAGCAAACTTTCCACCGCTGTTTCTTCTATCTACCCTTTCCACTTTCAATAGATCGACGTGCATACTCGCTTCCAATCTCTGCGAATTTTCCCTGGATTCCTTGGAAAGGAACAGAAACAGTGCCTCTTGTTCATAATTCAAAGAGCCCATTGTTACTGCGCTTCTGAATTCGTTACAATTTCAATCATGTGTTAATAAATCATCAAACCTAATGAGCCTCATCACCCCACCAATTCATCTTTAATGTGGCTACTCGCTAGTCCTTTCTTAAAAATAATACATCTTCCACGTCAATCCAGTCTGTCGATTCCCACCACCTCTTATTCCAACAACTCAGCCACCGTTTGCCCTAGCAATCTAGTATAAGCGCTTCAGCTGTAGCACACATTAGTCATCAACATCTGACCATGCGTCGATGAAATCTTCCAGGGATTCAGCCGGATCATGGTCTCAATCAAGGAGCTGCCCCACAATGCTTTATGTGTTAACAATAATAATGCATAACCTTAGACCTTCCGTAGAACTGCTTGGATTGCATCAAAATTACCTACTATTTAAGAATCCAATTAATCGCGTCCCTCCCCGAATCTGAAAAGGCCAACTGACTCATCACACACAATGATGCCCAAATCTTATCTCCAGTGGAGACACTCAGTTAATCTGCACTCCCACGTAGCTCTTGTAATGCTGTCCATACACTCATATTGTGCATTCCGAACCTTCCATGACTCCACTTAGCTCTTACCCGCATCACAAGCGCATATTTACCGACCGTAGTTTGCAGTGCTTGCAGCACTCCGCTCCCACCCCCACACTCCATCTTTATGCTTGAGTAGCTTGTCACTATAACTGGTATAACTGCGAATCCATGTGCCGGGCAAGTACAAAACAGGAGGCCAGTTATAGCGAGCGCCGAAGTAATGGGTTCTGCTTGTCCGAAGTCAAAGTTAACGTGAGCGACAGCATCACCAGTTAGGCGCAGTTTACTGCAATGAACAGAACAACTACCAAGTTCCCAGGCGAGAGAACTGAAAGCAGAGCTAACACAATACTCGAAGCAGTGACAACAGTCTTGAGATTTTAATAGAAACCAGGAACAGAAACAGAAACAAATCAACTAGTTTGAACACAATCCACATCTTAACTAAGGCAAACTTAAGGCAAACACATTTAGTAAGTTCACAATCAAATAAATTCCTCACTCACTTAACTCTCCTCTACATATAACCTTTATACACATAGCTCACTCCTCCCTCTATCATATAACCCTATATATCACTGATTCTCACTCCTCTCCTCTACATATAACCCTATATATCACAGAAGCTCACTCCTCTCCTCATCATATAACCCTATATTGGATCATCAGAGCTTCAGCTCCCTCCTTTATCATATAACCCTATATATCACAACCACTCTCACCTCTATCATATAAACACCTATAATCAAACTCACTCCTCTCCCATCATATAACCCTAATATCACAGAGCTCAGCGTCCTCTCCCATCATATAACCCTATATATCCAGACTCAGCGCGTCCCCTCATTTATCATATAACCCTATATATCACAGAGCTCACTCCTCACCATTTTATCATATAACCGCTATAATACACAGACTCAGCCCTCTCCTCTATCATATAACCCTATATATCACAGAGCTCACGTCTCTCCTCGCCTTATCAATCCCATAATATATCACAGGCTCACTTCTCTCCCTCTATCTATTAACCATATATCACAGACTCAGCACCCCTCCTTTATCATATAACAATATATATCCAGAGCTCACTTCGCCCTCTATCATTATAACCCTAATATTTCAGCCAGATCTCACTCCTCTCCTGTATCATATTACACTATATATCACTGAGCTCGCTCCCCCTTTAACAAAACCCCATAAATCACAGAGCCACTTCTCCCTATCAATAACACTATATACACAGACCAGATTCTCTCCTCTATTAATTACCCTATAATCAAGAGCTCGTTTCTTTTTCTACATATAACCCAATAGTAAGTGCCCCATACTAAAGTGTTTTCTATTCGAAGGATTCAACGCCTGGATTTGTTAAGAACTCAGTGACATACACGTTATACCTTGAATTGTTCTAAAAGGGTTATTAAAAAGGCAAAATAACAAACAATTATAAAAACAAACAACAATAAACATTGATCAAAATAAAAACGTATAAAAACCTAAAATACCTAAAACCAAAATTATTTTGGTTTTTCATACTTTTTTTTTTAGACAATGTTCTATGATTGTTTGTTTTTTTTAATTTTTAAAAAAAACCCATATTTTCCCCCGATACTTTTTCCCCCCTCTATCAAAAATAACCCTTAACCCGAGCTCATTTTCCTTTAATTTAAACCCTATTTTTCAAGAGTCAGTTCCCCCCTATCTTTTACCCAAAAAATACAGTCCTCCGCTCCTCTCCCTTTTCATATAACCAATACAAAGAGCTAGCTTCCTTTTTTTCCCTCTATCATTTAACCCCATATATTACAGAGCTCAGTCCCCCCCCATTATATAACCCTATTTTTCACAAAGCTCAACTTCCTTCTCTATCAATACCCTAATATACAGAGCTCAGCTTTTCCCCTATCTATAACCCCATATATTACAGAGCCACTTCTTCCCTATCATATAACCCATAATTACAGAGCTCAGCTTCTTTCCTCTTTTTATAACCCTTATATCAAGAGCTCACTCCTCTCCCCCATCATAAACCCATATATCCAGAGCTCGCTTCCCCCCCTCATCATTTTCCCTATAATCACAGAGCTCAGTTTCTCTATCAATAAAACTATTATCAAGAGCTCACTTCTCTACATATAAAACCCAATTCACAGATTCGCTTCTCTCCCTCTCTCCATCCTGCCTCAGATTCGGCACATAAAACCCCCCCAACTTTTTTAAAGGGGGTTTGCCACAATGTAAAGTTGACTTGGATCCCCCCAAAATGGTATTTGATCACTTTCTAAAAATAGGTTCAAAAAAGGGAACCCCCAAGAGTTTTCAGCTTTCTTTCCATCCCTTTGTTACCGACATTTTTCATTAACAAACCAGACATCTGCCCGCTTGCACTGTTCTAACTTCTTATCGATGACAGGGAAATGAAGGAGCTTGCAAGGGACTGTGGGGAAATATCCGTCTTTGATAAGAATCCACTGGGTTTTAATTAATTATTTGTGTAAACATTGTAATCTCCCTGACTCTTGTTTTGCTCAGACCTCCTCCCCCCTCCCCCGTACCCGCATGCTGATTTTAATTTGTCTCCATCCCCAAAAATAAGGGAAATGACTTCTTTTTCAAAACCCCTTTAAAATGATAGGGAAATTGCAACCAAGAACTTAAAAGGGGTTTTCTTCCCAAAGTGGGGCACATTTTGGTA
Organism: Phyllomedusa bahiana; assembly: GCA_025379985.1. Lineage (NCBI taxonomy): Eukaryota > Metazoa > Chordata > Amphibia > Anura > Hylidae > Phyllomedusa > Phyllomedusa bahiana. The sequence continues at coordinate 10,831 of JAODAL010026936.1, forward strand.
AAAATGTAAAAAAAAAAAAATTATTACTGGCCATAGTCCATTGTAACTCATTGTGCCTTTGAATTTATCCCATACATTTCATTATTGCACTGACCTCTGAGCTTTGACAGGCGCACTTACATTGAATTGATAGAAGAGGACATTGTTTCAATATAGAAAGGTACACAGACTGTCAGATATATGGTAGTACAGTATACATCTGACACTGACAATAAGAAGATGGATTACATTATATTGCTTTTTATGTCATTCTCATGACACCCAGTCCCTGAAAACACTGTTATGTTTGAAACTGAAAAACATAAAAATAGTATTTCTCTCTAGAACATCTTGGCAGGCCTTCTATGAGATCTTCAACATATAATTGAAGGCCGTTTCTTTGTTGTTTTTCAAGCAGCCTCCCTGAATGTCATGATGGACTGTCAGTGGGGGAAGACGGAGAGGTCCTGCGTCAGCAAATCTTTGACCCTTTTTAAAGCCAAGTCCTATTCATCCAAGGATGATGTATAATCCATATCTCAGAGTATTAGATCACATGGGGGATGTGAAGTTCACTGTACACTGCCTGCAAATTGAAGAAGAAAATAGCCAAAAGATGACAAAATGTACAAAAGCATTGTTTTTGTAATATGTGGTAGAGTAAAAAATAGAGAGACAAGACTCCAACGATGGATGACAAGGCAAGGATTTGTTGGCAAGCAAGGAATGTCACTTTAATGATGTCCAAAGCAAATGTGCTTCATATTGTCTCGAGAGTGACTCTACTAGATAGCCTTTCCTCATTAATATACAGCTGCTGACCTTTATCTGCTCTAGTGCTAATGGCGAGCAGCATATAATTTCCTTCCAATCCATAGTCATGTCAATTATTTGAACAATAATAAATATAAGTAAATAAATCAGTGTCTTTCATGTGAAAACTGTATACATATAGAAAATGAATACTAATGAATACTAATATCCTCCACATACATCAACCAGTCATCTTCCCATATACTGACTGCAGCTAATGATTTATATGTGATATATATTAAAAAATACATTTGTGTCTTGTCTTGTGCAGATAATTTACATAGCTACAAAATATATATTTCATATGCATTTCATCCAAATGTTTTCTATTCCAAGAACAGTTAAAAGGTTTCTCCTGCAAGCACTTGTCCCTGGCAGGTTACTTTTTCGCATGGTTTGCTTGGTTACAGTGAAACTCTACTTTGAGTAATTGCTACACTTGTAATATATTGAGTTTCTTTGAACACTAGCCACAGGGAAAAGGAAGGCATCATCGGCTGATCAGTCCTTCATGCCCTGATCATGTTCACAAAGTAATGTTCCTTACTTGGGGGTTAGCTACAGTGTCAGTAAATTGGGAAATGCAACTACGTGCCTCATAAAGAAGGCCTACATAATTCTGCTCTACATAGCAAAGCATACAAGCTCGTAATGGCACACGGGGGAGCAGAAGAAACCTTGATGGGGCATGGTGGACCCCTGGATGTGGTGTGCTTAGGACTGCATGGAGAATTGTCCCTTCTCTCCTGGATGACAAAACCTGTCCCATTTTGATTTTTGAAACAGGGCTTCCTCTCTTTTTTGCACACCACTATGGGGACATTCCATGAACATCTTAATACTTAGGGCCACATGCATGAAAACCATCTAGGTCTAAAAATAACTTTATTGCCCATAGCAAACAATAAAAGTGACTCTCTCATTTTTCCAGATCAATCTATGAAATGAAAGTTGCGCTCTGAGTGGTTGCTATGGGCAACAAAGTGAATTTTAGACCTAGACAGTTTTCATACATGTGGCCCTTAATGATTAACCATAGAGAATTATTTGAAATAGAAATCACTCTCGTAGCTAGCACTTTAAGGAATTCTGTAGGTAAATAAATGAAATAATTCAAACTCTTAGATCTGTACCTGCTTCAGTTTGGTAATGTACTTATATTGTTACCAGAATTGCCACTAGGCAAGCACCAGGCATACAGACTTGGCCTTACTAATGTCAATTCAATAGACAGGACCTTGCCCTACACTAGATTGACTGGAAGATTATCATAGAAGGGCAATGGCTGAAGAGTGAAAGCAATAACCATCAGAAATGTCAACTGCATCCTACAAAGTCATTTTAGAATGCAAATTTATCCATCTAAATAATGAATGCCTAGCAAAAAGCAACTAAGACAATAAACATAATAACCTTGTTTATACAAGTTAAAGGCAGGAACATATAGAACCCTGCATTCCTGTACCTCTTGAATATATAGACACCATTATTCACCAAATTAAAACATGCCATTTTCCTATTCCCACTATACTGTTATTTACTGGCTACAGTCTACATGATAATGGAGCATTTCTAAGCAAATGTAATTGGAAGATACATTAAAATAGGATAAGCTGCAGTCTAAAAAGCCTTGCAGCATTATTAATTGCAGATCAATAATTCTAACCTAATGTAGATATGATAACTTTAAAGAAATGGTGTGTTTCAAAGTGCATGGTGGAAATCCAATTAGACAAAGGAATAGCCTTGTCCAGCCAAGCAACATCAGGAACGGCATGTAATGGATATATATATTCCAGGCTACTGAGAACATCAATGAAGATAGTGTTCAAGGAGATTTAGCATGTGCCACCAATTAGCTGAACCATTCCTTGCACACTTAAATGAGGTTTAAGAGTAACGGGTGACTGCTTTTATTGAAATTGCTATGAGAAGTCAATTATTATTTTTATTGCTGTACACGATAAAGAGGTACAAATACATACATCAATATGGCACGAACATACGAATGCGTGAGCGTGATACTATTAAACAGTATTAAATATTTCCATTAAACCTTGAGGTTAGAGGTTAGACGGGCACAGGTCATCAGTTCAATAGTGATAATGCTTTATTTGTTAAAATTTCTGTTATGTGCATGCAATTTACATACAATGATAATAGATGTTTAATATGATTTTCTCCTATTTCTATTGGACTGTCAAAGGGTTAGTAGTACTGAAGTAAACTCACATTCAAAGGAATGGATGTTATAATATTTAAATGTCTCTGGAGACTGAAAAAAAATCAAAAGTGCATGGGTGGAGTAATCTTTAACGATCAATCAGATATCTGTGTGCACTGTTACTACATTCATGTCCTTAATGTATGCTAATTGGTGCTGTCTCTTTAAATTACAAGTTAGAGAAACAATATCTTCTCTAAGTGCCTAGTGGACAATTTAGTCCAGTAAAGATAACATTTGAAGCAAGTAAGGGTAAATGCCTATCAAGAGACACATAATCTGGTTGCTTTGGAGGCGGTGGGTAATGTCACTTTACAAGGACCATTGAAGTTGGAGCACTACAAATGTAACAAAAATAAACTTATAAGATAGCACATCATGATATTGACACAGAATATTATCTGAACTTTTTCAATGCTTTCATTGGCTTTTTGTTTTTAGATAAGAGCAAATACCACAAAAAAGCTGTGATAGTCAAGCTACATCCATATGTCTCTTTCATTATAAACACAGCCACAACGCTGAGCAAATGATTGTGGCAGTGTTGGGTGCCAGAGCTCACTGCTCAAGTAACATCGAGCTATCCTACCCATTTTTATTAATTGGACCACCTCTTTTTCAGGAAAATCCTCTGTCCTCTAAAGATGCAGAAAACTTGCAACAAAATAATATTTACGTTTATGTAGATATAAAGAATTCTTGTTTTGAACGTTGACCCAGTATTATCACCACTTAGGAGCAGGAGGAAAGTAGTTACCTTTAGGACAGAAAAGTTCATTCTGTATAAATTCCATGTTTCTCTCTGGATCAATAGTGGGAAACAAGGTTTTTGAATTACTTATACCCCTCTATTACATTCACTTTAATCTCCTCTCCACCCTTGGTTGAACTTGATGGATATGGTCTTTTTTCAGTCGGATTAACTATGTATCTATGGAAGAGATTTCCAGGTTCTCCTGTAGCACTAGCACTACATTTTTGATCTCATTTGTGTGATACTTCTGACTACAGAAAATGCAGTATAATTTTCTCTTGCTCTAATAAAGCACATGAAGCTTATATTACAGAGACTTTATAAATACTATAATATTCCAGCTAGAATTAAATGCATATTTTTAAATATGAAAAAAAAGTCATCTTGGCTGATGGAAATTAGAAATACTTTTTTATTAAAATGAAGACCTGCACATACCCTGGTGCTGACTTCATTAGTAGACTTTCAAGACCCGCCAATTAATAAAACATTGTAAAAAATTGATTCTGTCCCTTCTGTGAGAGGGGATCCACCGACATAGTTTTGTGCAGTTTAATGTGTCTCTTTACTAAATCCTTTCACTAAATGTGACTGCAAACCAATTACATTTCAAAAACCAGAGAGCAGCAAAATGCAGCCACTTTATAGAGTATCTAATTTATCTTTGAAACGCATGTTTGCCTGATGCTGGGACTGAAGGCAATTTAGCAATGCGCGTTTTCTAGCAGGGAATGGGGCCAACAGATTTAATTGGAAAGAAGAAAAAAACATTTATGGTTGATATAAAAATGATACAACACTTTTAGAAAAAAAAAAACAAGTTCCTTTTTAAATAAAAATATAATGGACTATACTGTGTGATCGATCAACAGTTTGTCATTCTGTTGGCAAAAGAAATAGTGGGTCATACTGGCCAGAGCTACTGGTCATAGACCTAATAAGCAATGGATGTTTAAACAGTCCTCACCTTGTCTCTTTACTGCTACTTTCGAGAGGTATTATGGGAAAGGAGCTGGGAAGCTCACTGCACCCTCTATAGGTTGTAACAAATCCTCAATTTAATTCTGATTCACTGAATCTTTGAGAAGCAAAAAGCAATATTAGCCAAGCCAATATCACTCATCTACATACAGCCGTTTCGGAGTTTTGCCCCTCATCAGTGTAGAGCAGAGCGATACTGGCTTTACTAGGTGGGAGGCAATTCATGGATATCAATCTATCAAGAAACCTTTTTTTTCATTGTAAGTCGATATAGGATAAAATATGAACTTTCCTTAGATCCTCTTAATCCTATGTTGGCCAAATATAGCTTCAAATTAAAGAATTCATCAAACAGGCCACACCGTCAATTTTCAAGGTGCCTCAGGCTCCTCTTTATAGTGTTTTGATATACTGGCAAATAAAACCTAGGTAATTTCTAAGGCCCAAACAGTACTGCACCCACAAAAAAGAAAGGACTTTGAAACCAGCATATCAATTTTCTGAAACAAAGTTCTGAAACTGTTTCTATGGAATGCCACACAATACCATGATATAAATAAAACTATATGCAATCTTTTAATGCAGTTTTTTTACTTGTATTTTATTTCCTTATATAAGTCAATAAGGGACAACAAAAACATAATGCAGAAGATATGGAAAAGACTCTAAAATCATATGGAAGAATGGAATACCATAGATTCAGCTGTTACTGGTTGGGATCAAATTTACCCCATAAGGATATAGTATAATGAAAAAATGAACTTGGGCTTTTCTAAATGGATGATACTGAAGGCCCGTCCTCAATACCATTTGCTTAGTAGTGGGCAGTTTTTGTTCAATGAGAATCAGTCCTCCACAAGGCAACTGGGTCTATATATATAGATGAATATAAACTTATATCATGTTTATTTAATCAATCAAATCTATAATCGTAGGGAGTGGACTGATTTCACTAGACTATTTCTGGGTATGCAAAATCAGAATACAATGGAACATTACACCAAGAATATAGGAAGGCAAAAAATGTAACACTAGAAGCGGTATTAATATAAAATCTGTGCTATTGAGGTAATCCTGATGGTTACATCCCAAACAAATGGTGCTTTTACCTGACTTTAAAGGACCTGGAACAGCAAGGATGGGTTCACACGTCAGACTTTTCCTACCAGAAAAATAAACAATGTGTAATCATCGGCAGAGATCTGAGGTGCTACCTCGGATTTCTGCTGAAGATTTTTACATAACAGGGACAACATTCTTCTCTGATTCATGGGTTAGCCCACATCACTCCTCACCGAGCGGGATCCGAATTAACAAGTAAATTTTTATTTAGGATTTAAAATCACTGGTGTGGAATACTTGGGCTGTAGTTCACTGTATAAACTACAGCTCCGACTTGCCATTCAAATAATGGCAATCTGAATACACAAGGATTTTAAAGAAGAATTCAGCACAAAATCCGCATTGAATTCCTTAAAATCCATTGTGTGAACACTTGCCCAAAAATTGCAAGATCTGTGATACATAAAACATTTTACCTTTCTATAGTTTGCAGATATTTCAGCCTATGTAAGATCCAATTATAAATGGATTTAAATGTAGCAATAGGGTTTGAAGATCTGCCTAGACTTAAATCTTTAGACTGTGACCTAAAGTTAGAATGTTAACAGGTTTCTTACTGAAACTATCGTAGTTTCAAACCATAATGCTAGGAGAATAAAGATTAAAGAAGATTAAAGAAAAACAAGTAGATGACTAATATAGATAAAGCAAGTCCTTACGTAAAAATAAAACTAGGCAGAGCTTCCAGAAGATGAAAATCACATTCTGTGTAGAGGAGATTACTCAGAGTCATCTACTGTGTGTCAGAAAATAAAATGAAGCCGTCTTCACCCGGTGCCCAAAAAAGCAACATGTGTAAAGAACAGTACAAAACATGTAGTATCACACTATACTGTAAGGCCATGTCCCCACTGCACCGGTTTGCGGCCAGTTTTTCAGACGGTTTGCGGTTTTGCAAACCGTCTGAAAAAACATCCGCAAACTTTTACATGGTTTTCAGATGAAATATGAACATGTCAATGGGAAGGGGGAGGGATTTTCTCTGCTCATCGCGGAGAAAAGCTGCCCCCCTGCAGCCGCCTGAACGGCACAAAAACTGGACAAAAAAACGGTTGTTTTATCCTGTTTGTCCTGTGCTGTGGGGACGCGCCCTAAAGATGCTACCAATTAATACCTGCTCTATAGCAATACAGATGGCTAAATTTGTTTTAACATCCTAGCTGTGGCTTCAAAAGGATTGTCCAATAGGAAAAAAATGATCTTCTAAATAACAGATTTCCCATAGTTAGGCCCTTTATAGTGTACTTTTATTACATTTCCTTTGGGCTTTCTGCAGTTCTGCAAAAGCTGTTAGATCACAAGAAACTCAGTAATTCTGTCTGTCTCATCAAACAGGAAACAGCTCTGTGTCAAGTCCAGGTGATCACGTCACCAGAGAAGTTTGGCTTTTTTGTGGCAGCCATTGAAGCCATACTCCTTTGGTTCTGTCTCCCAAGGCTTTAAACATGTAGGAGGAAACAGGATGTATGCGCTGATAGATAAGCGAATTACAGCAAGGGTCTTGGAATGTTTGGTTTTACAGGGCAAGGGGACACTGCTTTAAAATTAGCAAAGAAAACATCACAGAAAGATGAAGTTTTAGTCAAGTTATTTGAGATTTTTTTTCTTTTGTTTCACCGGACAATTTATTGACATCCTTACTGACATTGGATGTATGTTGTATGTTCTAATGCTGGTAAGGAGCTTTGTAGCAGAATCGCACCACGATCCCGCTACATAGCCAGTGTGTTTTAGCTGCTTATTGCAGCTAACACAAGCTGGTTACAGTGTGGGATGGCGACAGCGGCATTTGACACTGTTTAACCCCTTAAGACGCCTCTGCCATCTCTAACTCAATGAGAAACTGTGCCACACACCGCTCCTCACTTCGATCAGGGCCTCTGCGGCGAAATTGTGCATCTCAGATCATTTAACATGGCAGCTGGAAGCCTTGTGTAGACGTCCATGGCTACCATATTTTCTGTTTTACTATTTCCTGCCCCAGGCAGGAAGTAGTAAAACCAAAATCTTTGTACACCCTGATGCATTGTATTACAATGCATTAAGATGTGGTGAAGCACCCTAGGGGGACTCAAAGTTAAAGTAAAAAAAACAATGTTTTAAAGTGTAAAAAAAATGAAAAAAAAACAAAAGTTCAAATTATCCCCCTTTTGCCATTTTACAAATTAAAAAAAATATAAAAAGTTACAGATATTTGGTCTTATCGCGTCTGAAAAAGTCTGATCTATTAAAATATAACATCATTAATCCTGTACGCTGAACACTATAGAAGAAAAAAAATTCAAAAATTTAGTTTTTTAGGTCATCTCACCATAAAAGTTGGAATAAATTTAATCAAAAAAGTCGCATGCATTCCAAAAGTACTCTTCAGCCTGCACAAAATGCCCCTCATTCACTCAAGTCCGTAGGTGTTAGCACAAAAAAGTTATGAAAATGGCGCCACCGGGCAAATTTCAAAATAGAAAATGTTTGGAATTTTTTTTTTTTTACGGTACCGAAACATAACGAAAATCGTACATGTCTGGTATTGCTGGATTTGTATCCACCTGTAGAACACAGATAACACATCATTTTTACCGAAGATGGTATGCAAAACAAAACCAAACTTCCATACACATGGCACAAATAAGTTTTTTCCACATTTTGCCCCACTTTTGTTTTGCACTTCTCCTGTATATTCTATGGTACGATGAATGACACCATTAGAAAGCACATTTTGTCCCGCAAAATAAAAGTTCTCATTTGTCTATATCAGTGGAAAAATAAAAAAAGTTAAAAGAAATGAACGGTAAAGAGAATAAATACAGAACATTTACTTGCTACAAACTAGACATATTACCCCAAAATTGTACAGTGATAGATTCCTTTTCACAGTTTTGAACAGTAGACTCAAACTAACCTATTCTTTAGTCACCAGGAGGTAGAACTGTGAGTAATACTTATTGCATGTGCAGAATAATGGCAGCCATTAAATACAGTGCTGCAAAAATCATCCAAAATGCAATATAAAAAACATCTCTTATAGCCAAATGGCTGGGCATTTTTGTGGCACAGCACAACTCTGTAATAAATTACAAGTAAATAATTGTATGACATTAAAAACCATAGAGTTTAGCTAATGGGATGATATACCCTGAGCATATCACTGTGCTAAAATGGAATATGCATAGCGAATTCATAGGGGAAACTAGCTAAAAATATATGTGGACCAATTTTTTTTTTGTTGCCAAGTACTGTTGATAAAAGAACTGACAGAAAGCTCATATTTCTATAAGCCTTTCAGCATATGCATGCTGTGTTATTGTACCTTTGCCCGTGTTGGGAGCTGCCTTTACACATCACTTCTTAGTGTAGACGATGCCTGCTAGGGTTACGGCATCACAATCTCCTAGAAAAATGACTTATTTCTCCTCACTGTATTCTTTATCATGCTGATATGTAGTAAGGCAAAACCATAGTAATATTGTGTAAGATCCCTTATGAATTGATTCTATGTAACTGAGGCCAAAATACTGCACAGGGAGGGCAACAACCCAGAGACCTCAACCACACAGCTTCCTCTATCCCTTTCTGGATACCTCAAGCAGTAGTATGAGTTAAATTTTCAAAGAGTATATGTCAGCTCTCCTGGCATGTCTCTTTTAGTAAATGCATCTTTTTTTTTACAGCTTGGAATTGTTGTTTCCCAGTTTTTCCAGTCTGACATTATTAGCACTATTTGGACAGTAGTAAAAAAGGATTTTTTGATGATGAACCCCAAGTGTAACCGGGCTAACCCCAATAATCCCCAGTTGGTAAGGGATGACCACTATGCCGAAAGGAGATGATGCAAACAATAAGGCACGTACAGCATCTGTTTAAAAGGCACAACTCATATAGTCTTCAATCTTTAGTAGGCACTTATGCTTGAAGGTGTCCCAAAAGCAACAGTTTTAGAAGCTTACTGGTTCTGACATAAAGGCACAGTTCTTAATTATAGCATTTTGTTTAGGTGTGGTAACACAATAATATCCTCATTACTGGCTAATTTGGGTTCTTCCTCTTAGGGCTTGTCCCCACGGCACGGGTCTGCAGCTGATTTTTCAGATGGTTTTCGGTTTTGAAAACCGTCTGCAAACCGGCTGACAAACTTTTACATGGACCTCTACGGAAAACCAGTGCAGCGGTCCCCACTACACAGATTTTCCGCCCAACGGTTTTTCAGACCAGTGGTCCGAAAAACATTGATCATGTTCATTGTTCCAACCATTTTTCAGACGGAATATGAACATGTCAATTGGAAGGGGAGGGCTTTTTTCCGCTAATCGCGGAGAAAAACTATTACCCTTTGGCCATGTGCACGGCCCGAAAACAGTACAAATACCGGTTGGATAAAGCGACCAGTATTTGTCCTGTGCCGTGGGGACACTGCCTTAATAAGTGCTCTACTCTCAGTAATGTAGCCAAAGGATGTCCACTTCTTCGCCTGCGACTCTTCCAGTCTCTCTGTATCTCTGTAGCAACCTGCTGATGACACTGTGAAACTCTGAGCTCATTGACCGCTTCCATCTGAAACACTGAACGGTTGGACATGTGCATTCTAAAATTACAAGATGGTCTCATTTAGTTCATTTAAAAAAAAATCTGGGCGACATGTATGTATGGGGCTGTGCCAGTACTCTGGTGTCCTTTCAGCCCAAAAACTATTGAAGCCCTGTTCTCTTGATGTATGAGCAGACGCACTTAAAAATTAGGCGCATTATGCGTTGCTCATGGCACATTGCATTGCGCCTGAGATGTGGGGGCGTCGCACCACAACCGTGTGATTCTACATATTTATAACTGGAGGACGGCAAAACTAGGCAACATTACTGCTGGAATGGCCGGACCAAATTACAAGTGGTTTACCTGAGCCTAAGTTGTCATAGTGGAACTAGAAAGCACTAAATTTATGACCCGCAGTAGAACAGGTCCATACATTCTGGAGCATTCTACACTGCTAATGTGTGCAATAAAATTGTTGTCTGGGCTCCAAAATACATATTTCTCCCTCTATGTTCATTCTGAAACTTCAACCAAAAGCTAAATATTACTAATGCTTAATGAGTAGTGTATAAAGAAGGAAAACAAAGAATAAACTATTCCCGAAAGCTGTTTTGTTTTTTGAACGGTATTATTTTAGAAATCCTAGTGATATGATGCCTCTCTTAGTGCAGTTTATAGCAGTTTTGTAAATCTGTAGCATGCTCAGTTTTCTGTACAGAAAATGTCTGTATCATCTGCATGAAAATTTGTAAAATCACAATTACCTGCCTTGTACTGCGAGTGCTTATACATTTTACCTGTGAAAATCTGCTGGTAGAGTCCTCAGCAAATCCACTATGTGTGAACTCGCTCACATATTGCTTTAATGGCAAGATTCATTTTTATTAACTTAACATTTAAGCTCCAGGCCTCAAAAGGCCTTAATGACCACATACATTTTTTTGTTTTTGCCTCCCTGCGTTTCACCAGTATTTTTCGGGGGCGTAGTCTAAGTTTACATATAAATTACTGCAGAATGTTGAAAAAGTTTTTTGCAATATGAGACATTGGAACTCTGACAGCAGTGAAACAGTGGTGATGGTAGAGGTAAGTATGGGTTAATTTTCTATTGAAGTTTAGTGAAAAGTTGAAGGGTAATTTTTATTACAGTCTTGGAAAACCCCTTTAAGTTTCCCTTTAATCTGAAGCTATGACAAGTTGTTGAGATAAGTCATATCACATGATGAAAACGGCTGCAACAATTGTTAGCTTTTGTAAATTCTGACTGCAAACTGCAAAGCAGAATTAATGGACTGTTTGGAGCACATATTATACATCGTGACTAAGAATTTATTTTGTCATGCCTGTTTCATGTACTTACAGCAATCACACAACTTTGCTGACAGCATTTCCTTCACATAGACATAAATACATGAAGGCTATATCGTACTAATGTGCACATCTTGCTACACTGTTATTTCCTCTCCTTTAGTGCCAGTTTGTACCAGCCTCAGATACCAACATTTAATTGCAAACCCAAAAGTTCCCCATATAGTGCTTCCCCATTATATGTGACCAATTGCTCCTGCCACAGAGCTACCTCTCAGAGTACCTGTAAAAGTTCCCCATAGTGTCTGTTACAGACACCGCTTAGGGCAGAGGTGTCAAAAACTAATTTAAATTGAGGGCCACATTAGCACTAAGGTTGCCCTCTGAAGACTTAGGTGCACCACGTGTTCAGTTAAAGGCCAAGATGTCCTTTAAGGTTGTATAAATTCCAGTACTTCCATCTTTGTAGCGTGACTAGGGTGCTTAGGTAGGACTGTCTGAGCTATTCCACTGCCTGTAGGTTACTGAAAAGACTAATGTGAGAACCAGAGCTCCAAATTCAAGATGGCGCCCACTCCTTGTAGCGACACCTTCACCTCTGTTAAGTGCTGTTGCATTCACTAAAGTGGAGAGCTGGTCTTTCTACTTCTAGACCTTGTCCATCTCTCTCACAAGCCACATAAAATGGCAAGGCAGGCCAAATTAGATCTGCAGGCCCTGAGTTCATACCACATATTTTTCCACACAGAAAAAAATGCATGTGGAATCTGTGTCAAAATAAATACATGCAGAATGCATGCAGATTTTTAGTGTCCTCTATCCCTCAAAGGAAAAAAAATACAAGTGGAGTTGGAGCCAAAAAGGTATAAAGAAGTGACACACTTAAAATCCCACATGAAATCTGCATGCGGAAAAAATACAGGGGAAATCGAGAATTTTGAACATTTTCTTGCAGAATCTATGAAGATTTATTCACACTGAAAAATACACTGTGTGAAGATACCCTACAAGTGTGTGCCACAGATCCCCCATAGTAGCTGTTATACTGTAGGTCCCTGCCATAGTTTACCTGCCATGACCATGGGTATGATATTGTGTTTTTTGGAGAAACGGTAAAAATGGAATAAACTACAACAAAAAACAATGCCATTGGGTCTAAAGGAAAAAAAACTGATCAAGTTCCAAACATTTTAATACAGTAGGACTATTAGATCGGATTATGAAACCCTCCCAAATGAGAAATAATATATCTCTGACCTCTTAGCAGTCCTACCAATGTTCTAAAAAAAACATTTGGCTTCAGTGGATCCCCTCTGCAAACGTTGAGATCTCTCATGATAATGGATTTTCCAGAACATTGGCTAAATACTTGCTTTGAAAATCATAATGAACATGGATAATAACAGCAGTTAATTAACACCAAGGAATCAAGCAGAACAGTCAAGAAAGTCCCCGTATGTATATCATTGCCTGGTGACTATGAATCTGCAAAACAAATGTCACTGGATGTGAACCCTGTCTGCTGTCTGAATCTAAAAGCATTTGTAAGCCACTCCAAAGTCATGCAGCTCCATTCTTTTAATGTTAAGTTGGATTTTATGAATCATTTCTAATGCCGGTGGCTAAATAAATTTTCATGACATGCAGGCTATGATTTCTTTGTTCAAGGTCCATTTGTTAAGCGAGACAGAAATTACTTTAACTTCACGCTCTATGAGTACTTCCAAAACATTTTGGGCTTTCTTTTTTTTTTCTACAATTCTGACCTTCTTTATGCAGAGGCAAGCAAAAGAAATCCTTGCAGCATTTAACTAATTAATGCATGATAAGTCTGGCATTAGGTGCCTTCCATTTGGCAGTAGGTTGGGGGTTTGTGAAATTAACTGAAGCAAATATGCAAGGTTCTTTTCACACTGCATTTGCAGTGCATGATTACCATATGTGCTGTGTAATCTCTAGCGTATACAGTAAATGTATCCATGGACGCCCATTACCCAGTGGAAGGCAAAATATTCTCAAGTGGCCTATGCTCAACTGGTATACTGTATGGAGAGGCAGAGAGCTGTGCTATTCCATAGAGTTGGTAGGTTATTTAACCACTTAAATAAAGTGTGGTTAAAAAGGGGAGAACATATTGCGCTAGACTGAGAATTATAACATAAAATTGGGCAATATATTGTAACAAAAAGACAGGATGGACTACACGTTTCTCACTATACAAGCGCTTCCTCATATAGCAGGGGAGGGAGGCAACTGCTGTGACTGTATATTATATTCCCGAGGAGAGTTGCGCCTCCACCATTGTGCAACAAGAACAGGTTAGCGCGATACTAACCCTTTGATTTCTCACTTTCCGTACGATCTACACTAGGAACACCCAATTTTTCTCCCTTTTTTGTCTTTTAGTTCTTATTCCATAGAGTTGGACACAGTAACAAATGCACCATATTTGGGACCATATTTATGACAGGTGTTAAATAGATTCCTGTTCCGTTCAACACTGGTTCGACTAATATTGTGAAAAAATTGGCTTCTGAACATACCAAACACAAATTCATTCTCTAGCCCTATTCCTAAACATAGCCCTAACACTGGGTATGTAATTGGGTTATGTAATAGTGTTTTACAGACTGACTTACTTTTCAGAGTAGCTCGAGATCCTGTGTCTTTCCCATTTGATGTTACTTCCTGTTTCCATCACACAGAAATATGCTATCGGCTATGCAATGGAAACTAGAAGTGACATTGGAAATGAAATCGGATGCTGCACCAGAAGTGACGATGCACCAGGAGTGCAACCAGTAGCAACAGAAAAAGTTAATCTAACCCCTAAAATACCATAAAAACTTAAACCTGAACTTAGTTCGATTTTTGCCAAAATTTTATTTGGGTCCACCTACCTAGATTCGGGGTGGATGTGACGTTGACCTGAATCTGAAATGTATCACTATTTATGCCACTGAGTGGCGCCTGCCATAGATATATGTTGCCGTTATGCATAAGATACAATCCTGACATACAGCCCCAATGGACACTCTGATAGCATAGTAAAAAGAGCCATAAGTGCCTATTATTTAATATCAGAGCCTTGTCATATAGAGAGCTTTGAAGTGATTTTCTACCCTTGAACACCACTTTTTTGACCTGAAAAAAATTCCCCCAAAACCCGATTTCTGATTACTTTGGGAAAAACCCCAAAAGCCCTTTCTTCATTTTTTTTTATATGTAAAAATTTTTTTTGGGGGGTTGGGGCCGTACAAAAAGATATATAAAAAACTTAGAATATGTTGGGGCACAAAAATAAAATGTTTTTTAAAAAAGGGCACTAGAAAACCCTTTTGGGGTTTTTAGTAAAAAAGTCAAAACCCCGAATTGGGCCCTTTGCAATTTTTGAAAAATTTAAAAACTAAGGGCCCCCATGTATGAAAAAATGTTTTTTGGTCTAAAAAAACCTTTTTAAAAAAAAAAATTTTTTTTGGGGGGGGGGCCATAGTTTAAACTATGGGCAAAAAAAAATTTAGTTTTAGACCCCAAAACGGTTTTATTCATGTGGCACCAAAGTTTTTTTTGAGTTTCTTATTTTGAGAATATAAGCATCATCTCTGGTTGATACTTGGACTGTTGGGTATTTTAAAAGAAGCTGCAGCTTTTACTGGTTTAATATCCCTTTCTCCCAAAAATTTTTCCCCTTACCCTGGACAGCAATTTTTTCATCATCTTGCCACCCCAGCCCCGTTTTCTAATTGAAAACCCGTTTTTTTTAAAAAAGCACCCTCAAATACAATGAAATGCACCCAAAAAGGGTTTTTGCCGTATATTAAAGCACCCCAAAAGCGTTTCTGAAAGGTCCAAAAGAAGAAATTGCTTTTTTTTATTTCATTTTGGGTTGTGTTAAAGCCAAAGGAAATTTAAAATCAAAACTTGCCACAAGTTTTATACTATCAGGGAATTTAGAGAAATAGGTCCCCTAAAAACCAAAAAGTTTATAGTTGTGTAAATGACATTTATATGTTTAAATTTTTTGGTAATTTTCCAAAAAAGGTTCATTGCTGTCAATGTGAGTTTTGGAGGAACCCGGGAAAAACTTTCGCAATGTTGTTGCTTTGTTTTAAAGGGGCAAAATATTACAAAAAATTTTTTTTTATTGTTATTTTTTTTTTTGGTCCCGGTTACACCGTGACTAGGTGTTAATTTAAGCCTTGGGAAATTTAAATTTTTATTGGAAAATTTAATCAGAGGTCAAATTTTAAAAGGGGTTCATCTAATCCTTTTAAACTGACCTGTAAAAGCTGTTTTTTTGGGGAATGGCTTTAAACCCCAAAAATTCCCCTCTGATGTGTTGGAAGCATTTTTTTTTTACTTCTTTAGTAGAGGGGTTGGGGGATAATCTTTTGGGGAGATGGATTTCCCCTTAGGGGTCTGAAATTTGGGCTTTGTTTAAATAAAAATTTTCTTCAATTTTTTACACCATATCATTCTCTCTCTTTCCTTTTCCCTTTTGGCCTTTAAGGGGCCAAAATGTATGAAAATGTTTAAGTCGAAAAATTAAAATCTTTTTGCCCATTGTAAAACCAATAAATCATATTTCAATTTAAAGGAAACCAGGGCCTCAAACATAGGGGATTTTTTTCAAATGGTGCAAAAAAAAAAGCCGGACTTGACCGTGTTTTTGGGAAAAAATTTTTATTTCATTTTCCCAATTTTTAAGTTTTATGCATAGTTTTTCCCCTTTCAAGAATATTTAAGGTTATTTTATTGCCTTTACTTTAAAAGGGACTGGGTTTTGGGAAAAGGGGTGAGTTTTTTAAAGGCATAATATGAAAACTAAATATTAAAAACTCTCTATTCAAAAAAATGAAAATTTTTTACCCCAAAAAAATTACTGCCCAACCCAAACTACACTCACTGCCCCTTTTTTTTAGGGGACCCCCTGTCCAACTCTCCCTTAACACTTAAATTTTTAAATCCAGCCAAAACACAGGGGGGCAACTCAGGGGCATTTTTTGGCTGTTGTGACATTTGGGGCAAGGGCCTTTCCGCAAATTAAAACCCGAGCATCCTTTGGGGGGGAAAAAACGGTGATTTTGAGTGCCTTTAAACGTGGAAGGGTTTTTGGTGCCCCCGAAGGGTTTGGGCTGAGATTTCAAAGGGAAACCCCGCTGATCTCCCCGGGTTTTTACCACCAAACCATCTCTAGGGTTTTAAAAGAGAATTGGGGGCCGAAAAAGAAAAAAAATCCTGGAAGGCGGGCCCGTCCTGTGGCGGAAAGGGGCCTTGTTGAAAGGCCCAAGGGCTAAAGGAGAATGGGCAAGAACTGGTTTTGAGGCTGATAGAAAGGCAAAACAGTGGGGTTTAAAAAGCCCCCAGGTTTAAAAAAACCAAGGGAGGCCCGAAAAAGCATTTGAAAAAGCCCATTTCGGGGGAACCCTTTTAGGCGATGGACTACAGCCACAGGAAAAACCCACCGGGGGCCAAATCCTTTCCTTAAAAAACCCCGGAAACTGAGGGCCCCCAAATTTTTGCCCAAACTTTATCGAAATTGGACAGTAGAAGATTTGGAAAAGTTTGGGGGGGTTTGAAAGGAGCCCGTTTTTGCCGGGGACATTCGGAAAGGTAGGGTCAGGGAAATTTTGGGGTCAACAAAATGAAAAACATGGTTCCAAAACCTCCTTTTTTTCAAAAGGTTCAAGGGGTGGGGGGTGGGTGGGTCATGTTGTGGGGAATATTTTTTTTTTTGGGACCTTTTTTGGGGGCCCCTTTTTGGGACCAAATTTTAGCATTTTGTTTTGGGCCCAAAAACCCTTGTTTTTAATCTTTTGCCAAAGGGAAAAATTTAGGGGAGTTTTTGAAAAGGGAAAAGGGGGGTTTCCCAAACCCCCTTTTCTAGCCCTGGTTTTAAACCCAATTTAAAAAAGGGCCCGGGGAGTGTTTTCCCCCAATTTTACTCCATTAAAAGGGTTTTTCCTCCCCTTTTAGCTGTTTTTTTTTTCCCAAAAAGGTGCTCCTCTCCCTTTTTTCAGGTTTCCAAATTCCTGTGCAGGTGTTGAAGGGTTTTACAGAATTAATTAAAAAAATTCAGCTGTGCTAGCTTTCCCATTTTTTGGGTGTCCTGTTGAGTGACATGTAAATTTGGGGAAAGGGGGTTTTTAAAAAAAAAATTGGGTAGTGCCAAACAGGGGTATTTGGCAATTTAAATGTGAGCTAAACGAAAATGTTGTGGTCCCTTTAGAGGAAATACTTTTCATTTTGTCAAAGGGGCCCCAAAAGTTTTGCTGCTGAAGTAACCATTTTCCCTTTGATATGAATTCAGGACATAGGGTAATTTTCTCCCGCAGAAACCCGAAAGGGTGGCCCCAAAGGGTTCTGCTTTTTTTAAAAAAACTCTTAAAAACCCTGTTTTACACGGGTTTTAAATTTCGGGACGTATTTTTGCCCCCCAATTTTCGCCGTGTGCACGGGGGCCCGGGGTGGGGCGGCCCGCTTTCCGGGGCCCAATTTTGGGCCTTCATTTCCCTGGTGGTTTTAAAAGCCGTGGGAAAAAGTAACAAAGTTTAAATTCTCTCTCTTTTGCCCTATTGTGCGGGGCAGGGGGAAAAGGCATGTTAAAACCATGTTTTTTCTAAGAGAACTGTGGATTTCCTTAATGACGGGGCGGGATTTTAGCCTGTAATTCGCACAGCCGCCCCGAAAATTAAGGGGGTGGAATTTCGGGCCCGAAAAAAGCCGTGTGGAACATAGCCTAAGGTTTAGTTTTTTTCAGCGAAAGGGTTAAAAAACACAGAGTGAAAGGTAAAACTCTTGTTCCGGGTGAAAATTACATAGGAGAAAAGTTTGGGTCCCAGCCCATCACGGGTTTTTAGCAAAAAATTTAATGTATTTAGTAATAATTTGGGATTAAAAACCTTTTTATAATTTTTTAAAAACTAATAATTTTAGGAAACGCTCTTTGGATGCCTAATAAAATTCAGAAACCCGGGCTCTGGGATCCTCTGGGGCTGTTGAAAACAACTTTTCCACAACCCGCCATTAATTTGGTTGGAGAGGTGGCTATGCATGTACATAGCTCCTTTCATTTACTTTTAATAAAATTGAATGAAAACTACCTAAGGTATAAGACCTTTTTTTTAGGCAGAATCTATAAGGAGGAAACATTTTTCCTAAAAATGCCATAAAAACAGCAGAAACAAAAATGCTTTATATTTAGTGAATTCAGTATTATAATACAGACTTTAAAGTAATATCTGCAATGTCTGCAATTAAAGGCTAAAAACAATCTGCAAATTACCTTTTATATGGTTTTATGACAAGCTGTTTTCTAGTATTCGACCCATTCAACAATTTTAGTTTTACTAGAATATACATTTTTAGTCAGCTGTGTTTTACTTGTCAGATATATTTGTTCTCAGTTCTTCAGGTTTTCTATAGAAAACAGAACAAAGAACTATTACAAGAAGCTATTAGCTACTGTGCAGTTGATAAATTATTATTGATCTGATGGACAATTTGTGCTGTCAGCCATATTGTGTTGTTTTCTCATGTTTTGTGATTGGGACCATGTATCTTTTAGAGGTATTTCAATGCTGTCTGATTCAGTTTCTAGTATACGTTCCTCAATTTATTCACAGCCATTATTTTATTTCATCTTCTTTGTTTCATTCACACTTTTATTATTTTCTAAAACAAAACAAATCACTAATACTGAATATTTAGTTTATAATGCATAAAATGTATTTCGTTACGATAATGTACACCGATCAACCATAACATTAACACCATCTGCCAGTTATTGTGTAGACTTCCATTATGCCCCCAAAACTGCCCGAACCATTTAGATATAGACTCCACAAGACCTCTGGAGATGTTTTGTTGTAGCTGCCAACAATACATATTGTAAGCAACCAATTCTTTAAGTCCTGCAAATTGTAAGGTGGGCCTCCATGGATTAGATCTGTTTTTCCACCAAATCCCACTGACTCTAGAACAGATAGCGATCTTGGATAATTGGAGGCCATTGGAGACCAACACCTTGATATTTTTTCATGTTCCTTAAAAAGTTTCTGATCATTTCTTGCACTTTGGCATGTGGCATTATTCTGCTAAAATAGGCCATTGCCATTTGGGAACACCACTACCATGAAAGGGTGGAATTGGTCTGTAACTGTGTTTAGGCAGGTGATACATGTAAAAGTAGCATCCTAATAAATATCAGGACCAAAGGTTTCCAGTTCTGATGCTGACATGCACACTGAAGTCGCTTTTGGTGGTGGACAGTGTTCAACATGAACACGTTGGCTACGACTAAGCAGCCCCATACAAACAACCTACGATGTACTGTGCATTGTGGCACCTTGTGGTGTCATGAACAGCAATAATGTTTTCAATTACAGTAAGGTCTCTGCACACATAACACATTTGCTGCAATAAATGTATTAAAGCAAATCCACAGAATGCTGCAGGGAAAATGTAGCAGAAAATTTGGAACAAATTGGGCATATTTTCTGCTTATCTGACGATGTGGATAATTATGTGGATTTTGACAAGTTATAGAATAGGAGGTAAGGCCCAGTGAACTGTGCTGCAGGACCAAATTACAGTGCATTTAAAGCACATTGGACGACATGTATGATTTTTGGCATTTAAATGCCAATTTTCATGTGCATTATAATAGTGTAGGGTGAGCCTGATTTATGAACCCGCTCTACTGCGGGTTATAAATCAGGCACATTCTAGCGCTAAGACGACACTTCGGGGTCAGGTAAACCACTTTGAAAGTGGTTTATCTATTCCAGCAATAATGCACCTAGAATTGCCATACTGAAGTTATAAATCTATAGCTTCGTACGGTTCTAGTGCGGCACACCTCCTGAACGCCCCCCCAAAAACCAGGTGCATTACAAAGTGCCGCGAGCGCTCTGTAATCCGCCTGAAACTGCCGTACGTGCGATATAAAAATAAATCAAATGGGGCTGCACCAGTTTTCGGGCTGAAAAGACGACAGACTTCTGGCGTAGCCCAGTTCATACTTATCGCCCATTGTGTTAGGCCAGCCAAACCAATGCCCCAGGTCTGCTCCTCATAAATGAGGGCAGTCATTGTGACACAGGGACCTGAGTTATAATGTAACAGTCATCACAAGGTTAGAGTTAAGACTCCCGGGAGAAGGCCTTAGTAGGCATGCAACAGCATGGCTGCTTAGAGACTGGAGCAGGTGGGTTGTGAGCAGTGTGCTGAAGTCAGAGCAATATGCCTTAGGCATTTAAATGACCCCTTGCACATGACAATTCAAGGCCCAGGTGTCTTGTACTAGATCACAACCTCTTAGTGGCCAGTCAGACTGGGCAGCATACTACAAATGGATAGGATCATCATAGCAGTATTGCTTATACCACTATAGCAATTGTATCAACTAGAAACATTTAACCTGTTAAGTTAATGTAAGGCTCCAAGAAGAGACTGTGGTTGTTTCCACAACCTGAAGCTCCTCCTGCACATGACCTGCATCTTTTTGAGCCAAGGCTGTTGTATTGATCCAAAGAACTACCATCTACAAAGTTGAATATTTATTATTATTATTATTATTATCATTATTATTTTCATTTATTTTAAAGCGCCATTGATTCCATGGCGCTGTACATTCGAGTGGGGTTACTTACATAAGTTAAATGAGTACAATAATAACGATGAATGACTTACAACTGGCACAACAGAGGTAGAGAGGACCCTGCCCGCGAGGGCTTACAATCTACAAGGAGGAGGGAAGAGAAGGAGGTGAGGGGCAGAATGTATGCGGGTTAGTACAGTGGCAGCAGGGGTTTTTGTAGGTTTAGGCAATCCTGAAGAAATGGGTTTTCAGGTTTGCTTTGAAGATGGTGAGAGTGGAAGAGAGTCTGATATGTTGGGGCAGTGCGTTCCAGAGTGTGGGGGAAGCACGAGAAAAGTCATCTAGACATTCTCTGTTCCTGTTGCCAGTCCCATGCATGTCCTGGTTTCCTATTTCCTAGTTATTCTTCTGTGGACCACTTTTAGTAGGTACTAACCAAGCAAATTGAGAAAACCCGACAAGATCTACTTTTTGGAGATGTTCTGACCCAGTTGTCTACAATTTGTCATTACAATTTGGTTCTTTTCAAAGTTGTTTGGATAAGTTTTTGTTCTTCAGAAAAATTGAGTAACAAAATTACCATAAAGAAATATATATGATAAACAAAAGTTGCTTACAGTCTTTTACAGAAAGAGATCACATATGTTGTCGACACATGCCAACAGTGTGAAGTCATAAAATAATAAAAACAGGCACTATCGATGGAAAACATAATCAAGTTAGCATTGTTAAGATTACACTCATCACACCATTAAAAAAATCAACATAGTATGTTATGATCTGTATTGACATAAGGAAGAAGAAAAGAAAAAAGAAAAGTTATCTCAGATCTCAAGAAAATTGAACAACTATTGAAGATAAGATGTGAAGGTTTTGACCTGAGAAAGAGATGTGAAGATATCCTGGAAGAGATCACTTGAATAAGCAAAATACAGGTTAGGAGCAGAAAGATATTCAGCCTTGCCAAATCTCCAAGAATTTGGTCGCTGAGTAATCTGATTTAGCCCATAGTTCCTGTGAACTACAGATGAAGGATTTCTTTAAACCAGGTGGAAATTGTGGCAGCCTCTGGCGATCTCCATACTCTTAGGATGAATATTTTTGCTGCCAGCAGTAGAAAGAAGTGCACATATTTTTGGGGGACAAGAGCTGAGATGTGGATCACGAAGAGGAGAAAAGAGGTGGGATCATTTCAAAGATTCATACCAGTAATATGCTTGATAAGGTCAATAACCTTGTTCCGAAAGGGATGTAAATGGAGGCAATACTACCAAATGTCAATCATGGTGCCCTCCTCTTCCTCACATCTGCAAGTGTGGTCAGAGACCACCAGATATATGGTCTATTGAATGAAGTAAATAGGAAATCCTTTATCACCTGGTAACAATCTTGTAATTAATCTCTTAAAAGTTAAAAGAAATAGAAGATTTACGGGCTGGAAAGAAGGATTTAGACTAATCATCTTCAGAAATTATCCAGTCTGGTTCTCTTTCCTTACCATACTGGAAGGAGGCTGACATTAGATGCCAATTCAATAATGAGAGAGTAAAGCTTAGAGTTAAGATGGCTTTGGAATTCTAGTTTAAAATTCCAGTTCTCCAGATCTAAAATTACTTTATATAATCTATAAGAGCCCTGAAACTGAAGATGAATAGTGTTGATCAGATGAAGCGATCCGATTCTGTATGTTTTTAGGATGGTGTAAAAAAGTAGTAAAAAAGCTGGAGGCATAAATTAGAAGAAAATGAGAGTGGTGTGTACAGTGTTCAGTAGTTCCATGTTTCCCTGCTCCAGTGTGAGCAGGCAGTCTGGGCTAAGAAGCTTTTTTGGTAGTTATAGGATCTACACACCAGAACATTGATAGAGGCCACCAAAGAGAGTAGTTTAGATTTTAGTCCATTTTCCTGATTCAACACATCAAATTCAAGAACTGACTTGTCATTTACATCCTAATATATCTCACCCCTTGATAAGTGCCACTAATGTTGTATGGACTGAATAGAAGGAATATTTTACATAGGTTCTCACCACATATTAAAACAAAAGGAATAAGCCAACCTAGGCTTGGCCCCCTCCTCAAGGATCCCATAGAAGTCATATAGACTACCTCTATGATAGATATGCGCTTTCTGTAATTTAATAATACAGTGCAAGGTCACAAAATGCATGCTTCATGATCAATGGATCATTTACTTCTGCCTAGCTATAAAACGTACTCAAGTACCAATGTGACCTAAAAAAGTAAAACTTAGGAGATCTGTTAATAGACACATTGGTAGCAGCTATTGATCTCATTGTGCAGCAATAAAAACAAATACTAGAAGTCATTAACTTCATCTACTTCTAAATACATAATGAGATCTAAAAACTATGGCAGACTCTTAATAATCCCAGCACAGCAGTAAACAGCTGTTTCCAGCAAGTTATAGAATGTCTTAGATGTGGCAATTTCAAGTCCACCCAACTGCCTCAAGCTGTTTTTAATTCGATATTTAAGCAACGCTCGATGTTTTAGATACTTTTGTTTTTCTTTTGTTTTTCGAAAATGTCCTCGGTGTCTGGCTACAGTAAATGCAAGCCGTGAAAGCAGTATCTGCAGAATTTTAACACAGTTTTAGTCTTGTCGCTTTTACAGCTATGCTGTTAGCATGGCTTGTATTTGAGAGGTAAAATAGTAAAGCTTTGTAGCCATTCGGAATTCTCCAAAACATCTTCTGGGCTGTTATTTAAAGGCTATATTATCTGCAGAAAAACAGGCTCCTGCTTTAAAGGAAGCCGGTTCTCTCAGTTTCTCCGAAGCATGTTGGTCAAACAGGCTGATCAAACACTCAGAATCACAAATGCATTGTATGAGTGGAGAATGAGAGCGCCGACAGAGATCCAGGTCATAGGCAAGTGACAGCTTCCACCTTCTCATGTTCACAGCACTATCAAAATAAAGAGGAGGCCTGGGGATGTAAATGTGTGCTCTTGAGCTACAGTGGTGAGGAGATGGGGAAAAGAAATCCATTCTACTATATGATATCCTTTGTTATAAAGTAAGCTCGGACTGCATCAGAATAATAACCATTTGGATAAAAAAGCAATATACAATACAAATGTTCAATATATGTCAAGTGTTACAATGAAAAAGGGAGACGTTTCAGAGGACGCATTATGCTATATCAAGAGGGTATGATACAAAATAATAGGAAGGTTGGTAATTCATCATTGCATGGTGACAGATCAATTGAAAAGCTGCCGGACAACAGTGGTAAAGGGTAACCGAAAGATGCGCTCTCATTTTCCAAGCAGCCTTCAATAGAAAGCAATACAGAAAGGCTTAAAACCATTTTCTAAAACTTAACCAAGGAGAAGCCAGACAGTTCATCTCTGCAAAGAAAAAATCTTCTGAATCTCCTTTCTCTATGTGAAGTGTGGTAGAATGAAGGCTCTTTAACACAGCGAATGACAAATTGACACTATAAAGGAGCAGGACTATCAATGGAAATTGGAGATTGGGTCAAAATCCAAGACCTTAGTTTAAGATCACAGACAAAATGATTAGTTTAGGTGGGACAAACAACTTATCTATCCGCTATCCGCTGCTCTTTTACAGGTTCCCTAAGAAATGAGAGGTATAAATTTGGAAATGTTGCGATGTACAGCCTGCAGATAAGAATGGATAACCTCCCTCGACTGAGATGTCAAATATAAGAAGGTGAAAGGGCTCAGGAAATGTTCTCAAAATTTATGCAGTGTAATCACAGGTCCAAAATCAGATGTGTAATAAAGGAACTGGAATGTTTCAGTCTTCTCTAGGCAGCAAAAAGGAAATTTTTAAATTGCTATTAGTTATTAAGAATAAAGAAGGTTTTCACTGTAAATGCATGATGAATACTGATATGAGCTGAAAGAAATGTAATTCAAGGTAATAGCTAAAAGGTGGATAAAGGTTGAACCAGGCCAGTTGTTATCTAATATGCTTCATGAACGTTCAGTACCAATCACAGCTCTGCTAGCCATGAGATCACTGGCATTTTTTTTTACCACTATGTAAAGACTGAGTTGACAGTTTTCTAAAAGATTGATAGTTTAATGCACAAAATGGGTAGTCCAATACAATTGAAAAAGTCCTGTGACATCTCCTGATATGGCTGTTTTAGTAAATACTTGTGTTCCCTGTGATATATTAGTTCTTCTCTTAGAATTGTGTTACACTGCTCCTATGCTATTTCTTCCAAAAAGGTACTACAAAAATTTTCAGATATGTGTGACCAATTGAGGGTGTGTCCCTGTATAGTCTTACATCATCCAATCAGTGCTGACAGAATCACGTGTGCAGGGACACACCACTTCAAAAAATAGAATAACAACACCCAGCTGACATATTCAGTAATACATTTCTATGAAGAATAACAGGAAGAGAGTTATAAGAGAAATTGCTCCAGAACTGTTATTTCAAAAGGAACACAAGTATTTACTTAGATAGACAGGAGATGTTATGGGTAATCTTTAAGAGGCACATATAGCATAGCTGCTTTATTTAATTGTAGGACTGGGCAATCTGAAGCAATGCTGAAATAACTCAGGTCCTAGAGATGTCATGATCCACTTATTGTGTAATACTGCACAGTGGCAGACAGCTAGATCCTGGATATTGTTTACTAAATGATTTACAGACAATATGACCAAATTCCCAACTCGTTATTCTTAAGTCAAAAGAATCATATTTAAAAGGGTTGTCTCACTACAAGGATTGCTTTTTATGTTAAAGACAAAAACAAGTCACTTTGCAATATATGTCCAATAACAACATCCTACCTATTCCTAGATATCCCCTCTTGTATGGGCTACATCAGCTCCTCAGGTAGCTATAGCTACAGACCTGTGATCTTTCCTGATAGGCTATTCATAAACAGCACACCTTCTTTTATAAGTTAAACAGGCATATACCGTAGCTGCAGGTCCCCACCTGCTAATTAGTACTCAAAGTCAGTATTGCTACCAGTATAAACAAGCGTTATTCCTTATGTTAAGTAAAAAAAGCTTTATTCAAGACATCTTAAAAACTTGAATGATAACGATTCATTATATTTCACACAACAGTGCAATGTTCTTTAGAACAAATTCACCTGGTAACTCATGTAATAGCTCTACATCATAGCATTTCAGCCTAGGAGACCAAACAGGATAGAGTATTTCAGTAAGACGGAGTCCATAGTATTAGAGCTGCTTTCCTCCTCCCCTCTCAACCCCCCTCGCGCGTTTCGGGGGGCCGACACCCCCCCTTTGAAAAAGATGTTTCCTGATGGCTCCCAGCATGGTTGCTATGCACAGCCCTTGGCTTCTACGCACCCTGTTGAACCATAAACACCCCCCTGAATTCAAATAAAACCAAAAAACGGGATGAATCAAGGTAGTGAGAAAACCCCCCTTTAAGCATAACAAGAGATTTTTTTTAAGAGAGGGTTTTGATGAAGCCTGTAAGGTTTATTTTGTAAAAAATCTCCTTTTGCAAAGAATCAGGGGGTTTGGTTAATTTAGACAAAAAATCTGTTAAAACTATACAGCCCCGCCCTTTTGGGGTTACGTATTGGGTTTTGGTTGTTAAAACTTTTATTACGTTTTGGAAAGCTAATCTGAGGGGAAGGTTATCCAAAAAATTTTTTTGAAATTCCCAATTACTAACACATTCGTTGTTTAAAAAGTCTCCAAAATTGCAAAAAGTATTTTATAAAACATTGTTATCTATAATATAGTACAATAAATTACATGCACTTACAAAGGTATAGTAAAAATGCATAGTATGTATGCAAAAAGACATATACAGATAACACTTAAAATAGGCACTAAATTCTATGCCTTGTATTGTAGGTATATACTACTTACATTTCCACTATACAAAAAAGCATATTACTAAGATTGATGAAAATGTGGAGACAATTGACAAATACAGTGCTGGATTTTACCACTGCCGATTTCCTTGTTTTTGGGTTTTATGTGGTTGTAAAATGTTTTGCCATTAAGCGTATAAATTAACTTATTTGTGGATATCATTTGTCAATGTCCAGTAATTAAGGTAGACGTGTCAACTACATACCTCACACATGGCAAAGTTATGCTTTTTATTAAAGGTAATGTACCTGGGCCCAAAAAAACTGTGAAAGATAGGCGTAGGGGTACCTGAGCTACAAAGGTCGAAGTAGCAGTCCCCTTTTGCCCTGGTCCCCAAAGGGACCCCAAGTCCTTTCAGCCACATAGGCACCAATATTATAAATTGCACAAGAGGCGGTGTCTCTGTTGCAAATCTAGCACCTCAGCCCAAGAGCTGCAAGTTGCACTTTTGGTATTGGCCTATTAATAATGAAAGCAAGTTTACAATATTCAACATCTATATTCGAAAAAGTGTTGTTTAACAGCATTGTGTTTCAGATTTAGGTCAATGTTAAGTTTAATTTGAATCTAAACAATTAAATTTTTTTTCTTTAGAAATTTGACACAAAAAACTCCTAAACCTAAACTGGGTTTAGGATTAAGGTTATGATTTTTAGGGGTTTAAAGGGATTAATTTACCTTTCACATTGCCCCAGCCCTTTGGGGTTGGCTCCACCGGGCGTCACTTCCGGTGTCATGGTCCAATGTCTTTCTATCTCTTGGGTTAAAACCCTATTTTTGGGAAAACCAAAGTAAAGTCGAGGGGTGTCTGTTTCCCAAAATGAAGGTACCTCGGATCCCAGAAGTTTGTTGGATTTCTCAGTGGGGTGACACCCCCGCTGGAGAAACCAAAAGGACTGGGTGTTTAAAAGGAAAAGCACCCAAAATCGTCACTAACCTGGGGTAAAGCTAAGTGTTAGGGATAAGAATAGAGATTGGGGTTGGTTTTCTAATTTTGCAGAGCATGTTAAAAGGGACAGAACTATTCAAAGTCCCTCAAGTGGTTGGAGACAATGACTGGGTCCTCACATAAAAAGGTCCTGTAAAACAGTGTTACCCAACTCCAGTCCTCAATTCTCACCAAAAGGTCATGTTTTCAGAATTTCCCGTAAAATGCACTGACAATAATTAAATCACCTGTGCAGCATAATTAGGAGTTGGGTAACTGCTGTAAAAGATACAGTGACTGTCTTTATGGTCTGTGCGAGAAGACCATCAAAGAAGAAGAAGAGTATTACTGTTACCAGTGTCACTAGCAGGTAGTCGCTGGATCTGCTAGGTCAACCACAAGATTTGACAATAGTTACACCAGGAAGCAGAGTCTAAAGAGGCTCCAGTTTTCACCACAGCCCACTGCAAGGTAGGATCCATGTAGCTGCGGCAAACTCTGAGCTCGCTACTCAAGACGTTGTCCCTCACGGTGACAACTGAGGTGCAAATGAGGTACTCATGGACAGGCAGATGAAAAAAGTAGGCAATATTCCAGTGGAGTCGTAGTAACCCATGAATGGCAAACCCAAAGGAAGGGGGGAAAAAAAGAAAAATAGAAAATGAAGCCAATGGTCAAGCTGAAAGTACATGAAGATAGCAAAGACCACACTGAAAAACAGTAAATGCCCACGCTGGCAGAGAATGCAGGGGGAGGTGACCTTAAATGGATTAAAATGGTGACAATGGGGTCCTGGCAAGGTTGATCTTTTTGTTTAAAAAAGAAACACGGCCATAGGAAACGGGAGATGCACCCGGGGACAGAGGCGAGGAGAGCTGGGGGAGGAGGCAGAGAGGTTAGAAGAGGGAAACACAGGGTGCGCAAGGGGGACAAAAGTATTGCTGCGTCTGGGGCAGGGACCCCGAGGCATTGGGACAATTGCATTTTTACATGTTTGTAAGGTGAAAAAGGACACTTTCATCCCCGTTCACCTATTGTCCTTCAGGCTTCACCAAAGGGGAAGGGACAAAATGACCATGGGTAGAAGCCCAAATTTTCCTCATTTAAGGGAAAAAAATTTTTTGACCCAATTTTGGAATCAGTAAAAATTTTTGGGATAATGACTCTTTTCAGAATTCTAACTAAAAAGTAAAAATTTTTCCCCAAAAGCCCCCTAGACCTTTTTTGAATATTTTTTTGAATCCCCAAAATTTTTTTGGGAGACATTCACAGTTCATTGTATTTTCAGAAAAAAATTCTGTCGGAGACCCCGTCACACTTGAGGGTCGCGGCCTGACTTGAGGGGCAATCGGACGTTTTCGTCCCCCGGGTTAGCAAGGCAGCTGGAAGGGGTTTCACAGTTAACCCCTGTCCACACCGGCACAGGAAGAACCGCGAAGTGCAAGAGGATACCCTACACACCCACAACCTTGAATGGCTGGAAGAGATCTGTTTACTTGCACTGGTGAAACAGAACTTTGCCAGCCCAGCAGACTGCCACACATTCCTCGTTAGTTATAAGCCTGATAACAGGGCCAGGAACCTGCCCACAGGTAGCGATACGGTTGAAACCAGAAGTTTACATACACTGTATAAAAAGACACATATGCAGCTTTTTCTCACTATCTGACATGAAATCAGAATAAACCATACACGTTTTAGGTCAATTTGGATTACCAAAATTATTTATATTTGCCAAATGCCAGAATAATCAGAGAGAGAGAACATTTTCTAAGGCATTGTTATTACTATTATTGTATTTGGTAGCATTGCCCTTAAACTGTATGACTTGGGTCAAACGTTTTGGATATCCTTCCACAAGATTCTCACAATAGTTGATAGGAATTTTGGCTCATTCCTCCTGACAGAACTGGTATAACTGAGCCATGGTTGTAGGTCACCTTGCTCACACCTGCCTTTTTCTGCTTTGCACTTACTTTTTCAATGGGATTGAGATCAAGGCTTGTGATTGCCACTCCAAAACATTGGCTTGGTTATCCTTAAGCCACTCTGTAACCAGTTTGGTTATATGCTTTGGGTCATTGTCCATTTGGAAGAACCATTTCTGTCCAAGCCTTAAATTCCTGGCTGATGTCTTGAGATGTTGCTTCAGTATTGCCACATAATCTTCTTTCCTCATGATGCCATCAATTTTCTGAAGTTCACCAATCCCTCCTACAGCAAACCAAACCCCGCAACATGATGCTGTCACCTTTGTGTTTCACAGTTGGGATGGGGTTCCCAAGTGTCTCCCTTTTTCCTCCAAACGCATTGATGGTTATTATGGCAAAACAGCTCAATTTTAGTTTTGTTAGACTACAGGACATGTATCCAAAACTGTAGGTTTTTGATCCTGTGTGCATCGGTAAACATTAATCTGGATTTTATATGTTTCTGTTAGAGTAACGGTTTCTTCCTGGCAGAGTGGCCTTTATTCTGGAATTTGGCAAACATAAATAATTTTGGTAATCCTAATTGACCTAAAACGGATAAGATTTATTCTGATTTCAAGTCAGATAGTGAGAAAAAACATGCACATGTGTCTTTTTATATAGTGTATGTAAACTTCTGGTTTCAACTGTATATTCAAGACTGAGAATACGGACACATGGTTCGGCTTGATCGAGACAACAGAACAGCTCTGGATCAAAGTTTATATATTTGAATTGCCTTATGAGCACACTAGACAATACATAAATAGGGATACAGCTATACATATATTGGTCAGAGATGTAAATACAAGTAGGATATGGGTACAAAAGAAGAAGCAAAATGTCTCGCGTTATCTTAGGTTATCTTGGTGCATGGCACACATGGTGGGTGAATGTGGCCTCCTGGTGGCTGCTCCTGGGATGCTGATGCATATACTCCCCTTGCAGGTGGGCCTCTCCCTTTTAACTATGCTGGGACATTCCACATCACACCCCATTCACACTCCTGTGACGGTCTACACTCCTCGCCCACCACGGCCATGCTGGTTCTGGCTTGAAACTCCGGAACGGGCCATATATTGGCAGGGGAATGATGTTGGGGAGCTATCTTTATATTGACCCTTGATATAATTAGATACATTTATTAGGTCACTTTAAAGCCATTTTTTCTCTAAACTCTTTCGGTTTTGCAGTCCACCCAGTCCTTTTATTATTTCTGTTGCACACATTTGAACTTGTTCAAGCTCTACAAATTCTTTTTTGTGCACTGGTGCCCAAAAACTGATAACAATATTCCATGTGTGGTCTGAATAGGGATTTGTATAATGGGAGAATAATGTTCTCATTGTGTGCATCTATGCCCCTTTAAATATTGATGTGGCAATTTTAATACTGTGACTGGCAGTAGTAAGTGCAGTGTGATTGCATTGTAACAGGTGTTCAAGAGCTGATATTTTTATAGGAGAACCATGCTTCCAATGAACAACAAAGAAGCAAGTTTCAGCAATGCTCACCTCTTATTCAGTGTCGTAACCCTTCAGTGGTGTTTCGGATGGATATAGATACCCTGCACGGAGAGCCACTGGTCATGGCTCATTCACAACAAACGCAAATCCTTAGTATGAATGCGAGGAATCCAGCGGATAAAATCTCCGATCCTTTGTTCAAAAGTTTAACAGCTCACGGGAAAACAAGTGATGCATGTGTCTTACGCCAAAGCTTTTCTGACCCCAAATGGGCCCTTGTTCACAGCTCACAAACACTTGTTTTCCCGTGAGCTGTTTAACTTTTGAATAAAGGATCGGAGATTTTATCTGCTGGATTCCTCGCATTCATGCTAAGGATTTGCGTGTGTCATGCTTCCAATGGTGGCTATTGAATCATGACACTTTAACAGTCATTCAAGTAGGTGTACTGTATCTTACTCTTTGATAAATCAAAATGATGACGGACTATCTTCTGGAAGGAGCAGTATGTTTTATGCTGTCAGCTGAGAAATTTCAGTCAAAATTATTTCACCAAAGCTCTGGTGCTAGATGATTACATTTTTCTTGGGATGTACTAACAGCATAGATGTATTAATAAATGAGGCCAGTCTTCAGAAGCTTTCAGTATTCCTAAGATATGCAGAAGTATCTGTAATGATGCTGATGACTTTCCAATCATGTATGTGACAGGATTAAGTATGTATATTTTGCATAATGGCTGCATTATCTGTATGTTTACATGTGACTGCAGTTAAGCCTAGGATGCATATAATTTTAAATAGATTTTAGGAGAGTAAACAAGTGCCATAACGTTATAATGTTTGGAAATACCTTTTAAACATAACCCTGTTAAAATCGTCTGTTTTACTATGTTGGATAAAATGAAGTAATAAAACCCTGTACACTACTGTATGTATAAATTGCTCACCAAGAGTTATCTGGATGGTACTTGTGAGGTGTAGGGTTATGATGTGCTGTTGTTGGCATGCCTATTTTGTTTTGATTGACAGCCTTCTTAGCTATGGCTGACATCAGAAGCCTAGCGAATTGATAATCAAGCTACAATGGACATGTCAGGACACCACAACAACTGCACAAGCACCACCCAGAGTAGTAGTAGTATTTGCTGTTTTATAACTTCTTGTTCTCCAGTATAATGAATTTCTAGGGAAATGTTTATGGAGGTATTGTAAAGCACTACAACATCACTCACGCTCTGAAGATCTAGTAACGGTTTCCCTTAAATCAAAAGAGCTACTTAAAGCCATTGACTATTTAAAAAAATATATATTTCAAAGGGGCAGACAAAAAAAGAATGTAATATATACTTACCTACCTGTCCTCTGTTGCTGCAGATCTGGAACTCCCCCGTAATCTGCTCCTCTTAACTTCCAGGTTCTAGTTCCAACACAATAAAGGCACGTTAGGGGGTGAGCCTCTCCTGTGTGTTGGAACGAGAACCTGAAAGTAAGTATAATTTTAGTCAAGTAGACAACCTCTTTAAGAGTACCACCATGCTGTCTAGTGCTTACCAGGATGGCTTCTTGACTACCTACCGCTAGGAATGATCGGGAACTATATAAAGTTTTTGAAGAAAATGTCAAAGGTGGTAATATAGAGTTGGGTTCTATCATCCTCTACTCTTTATTATTTTCTTAACAGATGGTAAATATATTAAATTTTTTTAATGTGTCATGATTGAAACTCTCAACTGTTTTCAGAGAAAGTAACAAGAAATATAAAATATAACAATATGAAAAAATTGTGTCGCAGCCGAGAAAGGTTAATTGGAAATTATTTAATTCAGCCCTGGTTTGGTCAGCAAATGCCATAAGCTTCAGAGATCAGCGTAAAGGAAGTTTCACATCTTGCTCAAGCTGTTCCTTCCTTATGTGCTACTCATATACTCTGGGCTCCCAACATCTTGGCACTTGTTATCTGACTCGGTTACAGTAAAACTAATAGCTTTAGTATTTGCCAATTATGCCCCGATATGCTATTGTACACTGGGAAGGCACAAGAGGGATGGAATCTTAGGAGCATTGCATGTAAACTTGTTGGGAGAGGGACATCAAGCACTCAAGTTACAACTGTAGTCCATGCTTTTTCTCCTCCGACACGCTGTAGCGGGGAAATGGCATGGACAAGATTTTCTGGTGATGTACTCATCCATTAAAAAAATGTGCTTAGGCTGATTATTGAGGAAAGCAGTTACACCCATCACCTTAGGGGTGAGTTAATTAAATGTCGGACCAAATGTAGCAGGTTTTGTATGGTCCGTGAATAATGTTATGAATATTCAAATAGCACTTGGAGAAAGATGGTTCCCCACTCCTGGTCCAAATATTACATGGTGTTCTTACACCATAAGGAGACATATGTATTTTCCGTGTTTATGACTACTGGTTGTAAAAGGAGGGAATAATGTAATGTCTAATTAAGAAAAGTCAGTTATTTAGTACCCATAAAGAGATACAAACCAGGTTTTATGCTGTTCCCACATCTGCCACCTATTCCAGCAGGCTGCTCTATATTAATATTTCCCCTGACGTGCTCCAGTTAAAAATAAAAAAGTCACATCATAAATGAGAACAGTTTCCTGGAGAACATTCTAGAAATTGTCTACTAGCCAAGTCATTATTCTTCAATATTGTTGATTTTTAAATGATTGTATATATAGAAGATTCCAATTCCAAATGAATAGGAGAAAGGGGGGAAAATTACCCAGAAAATCATGTTGGGAGAGATGCCCTGAAGCGAACAGTATTCGCTTTTGACATTATTGATTACTAGTCTGTGGATATTCTCCTGGCGAGATAGAAACATAATTAACCATTCTGTCATAGAACCAGCTGTCCCAGAGACATTTCAAATTGATATTTAGTTGCCTTGTAAAGCGACAGAGGGAGAAAAAATGTACATAATTTGTTATTTACACCTAATTATATTGCAGCAACAACGTCAAAAGCATTGATGCTATGATACTGCATAAAAATATGTGCTACTGGGGAGCCCTGAATTTCAGTGTCCTGTCGTACTTGCCCTTACCGTCTCTTCTCCATAGGACTAACATTCCAATTTAAAAGCCCATTATTCACATTCATTTTATTGTACACTTTTAAAGAAGCAGGATCATTTTGCTGTATTTCACTTGTGAGCTTCATGTATTTATTAATAAGTATAGAGCAATGTGTTCAAGGTGAATCCCCACTTTTGGAGTCATAATAAAGAATTTAATATGAAATTACATAAACAGCAATCCGCTACGGCTAGCCATACATAATACATGTATTGAAGTATTCAGGTAATAGTATTTGGAAGACTTCATCTGTAAGAATAATAGAAACTATGAATACTCGGTTCCTGTTTTGTACCATCAGCAAATACATATTTCAGATTGGACTTTCCTGACTGTAGACTGACTTAAATGGCAATGTTTAGTCCAAGAATGAATCTTCTGGCCAACAACCAATAAAGTGACATTTCCCACAGTCCCAACAAATTCTAATTACAAAAGGTAGGTTGTAAAACCTTACATAATTCAATAGTACAAGTGAAGTGAAGATTTATTAAATAAGTAGTATATCCTGTAAGAAAACAATTCCTCCCACCCCCAGTCACAATTGACTTAGGAAATCTGTATTTTCTAAATCTGTAGAAATCTGTATATATATATAGTGGGGACAAAAGATTCCCCCCACATGCACAGAACCATACATGTAGGACATGCGGTGGATTACATGTATGTGATGGCTGTGAGTGGTACCTTCACTTGTCACATTCATATACCACATACAACTGTTACAGAATATATATATTTTTTTTAAACCTATAAATATGCAAGTATGACTCAGGGTCATTCCTGTATATATAGGTGAAACCAGAATTTTACATACCATATTATTAAAAAGGACACATATGCATGGTTTTCCTTCACTATATGGACAGGAAATCAGAATAAACCTCACCTGTTTTAGGTCTATACACGTTTACCATAATTAATTTTATTTGCCAAATACCAGAATAATGAGAGGAATTTTTAAGGCATTTTATAGCTTTCTGCAAGTCAAAAGGTTTACATCCACTTTAGGGGAATTTTTACTCTGCCTTTAAATAATTTGGGACAGCCCATATGATTAGGTCATGTCTTTGGAAGCATCTGGCTTATTGGCAACATCTGAGTTAATTACAGACACATCTGAGGATGTATTTTTAAGCACAACAGACACACACTGCTTCTGTGTGTAACATCATGGGAAAGTCTGAAGAAATCAGTCAAGATATCAGGAAGAGAAAAGTAATCTCAGCCACTTTGAAACTGGTATGGATTTGTACAACAGCATTTGCCAAACTTTTACGCATTGCACAACTCTGGCAAATGCCCATTTTTGGCTCGTTCAAAAGTGTCTTGTCTGGCATACAATGTGCCTAGTCTATAGAACAGGGCTACAACAGTTTGTTTGGTTCAAAGCACACCAAAAAAAGAGTTTATTTGCTGCCCATAGAAACCAGAGCTCCCCTTTCCATTTCATATGGAGCTCTAAAAAAATGAAAGGGAAACTGTGATTGGTTGCTGTGGGTAACAAAGAAATTCTTATACCTAGACAGTTTTCATACATGTTCCCCATAGTTTGCCAAAAGTGTGCAAATTTATGCCAGGAATGTGTCTGAGAAAGAATTGTATGCCAAAAAACTTTAGTAGACATATGGCAAAGTAGGCTGTTCTATTTAATCCCATCATAAAAGTAAAGTTGTCACATCATTTCTAGTGTACACAATAGCATACTGGTCTACCCAATGGTCTATAATGAAGAATATTATACTTAAAATATTCTCTCTCTCTCTCTCTCTCTCTCTCTCTCTCCCTCTCTCTCTCTCTCTCTCTCTCTCTCTCTATTTCCCTCTCTTTTTTTTCTCTCTGTATATACTGCATATATAGTAGTGTATAAAAGTTTAAGGTGCAATGTAAAAATACTTTAACCTCTTAACGACACCAAGAGGTACCCATATGTAGTGGTGCCAGTAAGGTTCCATGTAGCAGGAATACTCAGTATTCCCACTACATAGAAGGCTAGTGTTAGTTGCTAATTGTCAGGAAGGGAAAAAAAAAATCTTTAAAAACCCTTCTGCATTGTTTTTAAAATGCAGAAGCATGTACTGGCAATCACAACACTCTAGTGGTCAAAGTAAGATCTTCTAAAAATAATAAATATTAGAGGTGGGCGGGAAGTCGATTTCTAACACGGGAATACGTTTAGAATTTAAGGAAAAAATTCGGTTCGTTAACATTATCGAAACTTTGGGGTGATTCGCGGGAACGAAGTGTGCTTTTCATTGATAAAATGGCTGCGAGCACATGCCGTACATGGGGACAAAGCATCTCTGGGAGGAAGAAGGGCATAAGACTGCATGACATGTGCAGAGATGGAAGCAATCTTGAGACCCGGGCGGGATTCTGTGACGTCACCGCACTATATAAGACCGTGGCGCGCCGCTGGAGCTCACCACTCCTCTCACCGTACTGCACAGGGAAGGTGCTGCTGCAGGGTGATAGCGCTTTCTGAAGAAACTGATTTTTACACAGCGCTTTTTGTGGGTTTTCTCAGCTAGTCATCAGAGAATGTTCTCTGAATGTTCTATTTCTGATTTTTTTTGGGGGTATTGGATCTGAAATCCAGTGTAGCGTCCAACTGACAGCGGCATATACAATCAATATCCAAAGTGGATCTAAGCCAAGTTCCTGTTGTATTCATTTAAAGAAAACAGCGTTTTAAAATACATAAATACCACTTAATTTTTGGCTGCTAATTCTAATGCACAATTTACATCCAGGGGTTAAATAAGCGTGGTTTTGCTGTGTGCTGACAAAAATAAACGTCTTTTTCAACGCAAATATATATGTTTTTTTAGTGAACCTAATTCTCAAGCATAGGTTAATTACAATTTTATCTCTGTTGTGTGGGTGAAAATTACGCCATTGTAATACGCTACAAAGCTACTAGTTTGTGGTGCTCAATTCTTATGAGCGCAATTTAAATCAGGGGGTTATTAAGCGTTGTTTTGCTGGTGTGCTGACAAAAATAAAACGTCTTTTTCAACGCCAAATATATATATTATTTTTTTGTAGGCTAATTCACCAAGCAAAGGTTAATTAACAATTTTATCTCTTGTTGTGTGGAGTAGAAATACACCATCTGTAACACAGCTACAAAGACTACTTGTTTGTTTGGTGGCTCAATTCTATTGCGCAATTTACTTCCTGGGGTTAATTAAGCGTTGTTTTGTGCTGTGGCTGACAAAAATAAACCTTCCTTTTTCAAAGCCAATTATATATATTTTTTTTGGTAGCGCTAATTCACAAGCAAAGGTTAATTCACATTTTACAATTTCGTGTTGTGATGTGGGTAGTAAATACACCATTGTAACCACTCTACAAAGCTACTAGTTAGTGGTGGCTCAATTCTATTGAGCAATTTGCATCCAGGGGTTAATTTAGGTTGTTTTGTGGGTGTGACAAAATAAACCGTCATTTTTTCCTTTTTTTCTACGCCAAATATATATTTTTTTTTTGGTAGCCTAATTTCACAAGCAAAAGTTATTCTTACAATTTACTCTTTGTTGTGTGGCGTAGAAAATACACATTGTAACACGCTACAAAGCTACTAGTTTTTGTGGGTGGCTCAATTCTATTGCGCATTTACATCCAGGGGTTTTAATTAAGCGTTTGGTTGTTTTTGTGCTGTGCTGACCCAAAATAAACCCGTCACTTTTTCAACACCGAAATATATACATTTTTTCTTGTAGCTTAATTCACAAGCGAAGGG
Source organism: Phyllomedusa bahiana (assembly GCA_025379985.1). Lineage (NCBI taxonomy): Eukaryota > Metazoa > Chordata > Amphibia > Anura > Hylidae > Phyllomedusa > Phyllomedusa bahiana. Next base: position 49,223 of record JAODAL010026936.1, read on the forward strand.
TTAATTAGAGCCTGTTTGTTGCTTTTACATTTAGTAAAAACACAGTCGCTTTGTAAACGACACATACAGTAAATTTTTTCATGGCCATTTGTGGAGGCAATTTATATCTAAGGGTTACCAAAGCTTGTTACTTGGGGTTCATTGGAAGTCACAAAAACAGGGGTGTATATTTATCTTATACAGTTTAGCTTCATCAAACTGTGTCTGTACATTTTAGATCAAACAGTATGTCAGGACAGAGAGGTGGCAGGCTCTGCAACTGCGTGGGGCCAGTGGGCAACAACTTTTCTGAAACGGGCCCAGGTACGGCAGCACAGCAAAGGGGGGTACGGCGCGAGCAGGGGTCAACCTTCGGTGAAAGGCCACAACTGCCGCTGTCATCATTGCGGACGTGTGTTGTTTCAGGCATACCCTAGGGGTTATTGATTGGGTTGAATTGTTTCATCCTCTTCTCCCAGATGGACATGTGGACAACCCCAGCCAGAGTCGGTGGGAACCTCAGTACATCAACACTTTAGTTGGGCATGGCCCGGAGCGGGTCGCGGGGCCCTCCCCCCCCCCCCAACCTGTCATCAGCCCGCCTCTGTCCCATCCAGTTCCTCAGCCAGGATCTACTATGTGGTCTGGGGCTCAGCACCACTATATAGCGAGGATGAACCAATTGAGGAGGGGCAGTCAGCAGCTACTTGGCAGCGAAAGAAATGGGGCAATATCCCATGCTTCGTGCAGTAGGCGGCAAAGTATAGATGTGGAGAGTGGCATGGGGGTCATGTGGTGTGAGGTCAGCCTCGCTTAACCCGAAGGACGGTGAGGAGGACCAGTAGTGGACGATGAAAACACAAATAGATGATGCATGTAGTCCGACCCGACACTTGGGAGCCGGGTGAAGCAAGGGCTTCATCATCGTCAGGAGAAGAAGAGGGCGTCAGCTTGCGCGTCAGGCAAGCGGGCGCAGCCAGCAGAAGTGGGTTGTGTGGGTGAGGTCAGCAGGGTGAGGTTAGCAGCAGTTGTGAGGTGGGAGCCAAGCGGCCACGGGGTAGAAAAACCCGCTTCGCAGGTCCAGACAGTAGGGCAACAGGGGTCTCAGCGAACCAGGGCACGCGGCGTGAGTAGTCACTCAGTGCGGGGAGCGGAAACGTTGGCGGTTAAATCAGTACTCGGCAGGTGTGGCTGTTCTTATCTAAGACACCGGAGGAGCCGAATATGGGTATATGTAGATCTTGTGCGCAGAAAAGTGAAGCCGTGGCCGGGCAGCTAACGTTGGCACAACGGGCCTGCGTCAACACGGGGGGCGGCACCAGCCGGTGGCCTGGGAGGAAACGTTGGCTCAGGATGTGGTGGGTCCATCTGCCGCCTGCAGCAAGCAGCAGCGGGCCAGTGGCACGCATGCCATTTCAGCAGTCAAGGCTCCACCACTCTGCAGAAAGGCAGCTGTTTCTTCTTTGACATCCTCTCCGGTCCAGATGCTCTGATCCTCGCTACTCATGGCGCCAGCAGTCGTTCAGAGAGGCGATTGTAAAGAGACAACAGTATGCGTCCAACCATCCTAAGGTGTAGCTAGCTACCGTGCTCCTGTCCAGTTGTTGGTACTGCAGTCCCTCCCTTCTCCATAATGGTGGACCCTCTGCACCATTCAGAGAACTATTGGCTTGTGCCGAGCCGAGGATGGAGAGTCTCCAAGCCGTATTCTTTTCCAAAAAGGCAGTAAGCACTTCATAAATTATGTAGAACAGGAAAGTGGGTCGTCCTTGAGCTTATAGGTTTGTTCCAAGGTTCACGCAGCCGCGGACGTCTGGAGCTGTAACTACGGTCAGGGCCAGTACATGTCCTTTAGGCACTGGCGGTGAATTTGCTTTCCTGCCCCAGGCACACCAACAACTGGACAGGGAGACGCCGCTTTTCTCCTCCTACGTTGTCAAACTGCTGCATCCTGCGCCATTGTCCGACTCCTCCCTCCTCCACCACCACACCATCTTGCCTCCACAAGTACATGACTACCATTCATACACATGTGTAGGGCACAAGCGGGGTCACGCAGTTCTACACTAGCTTGCCTCGTGCGAACAAGGTCACACAGGGTGGAACTGTCTCCGCGTATGCAGCAAGAAATCGATGTGTGGCTTTCTCGCGCCAACTGCAAATCAGGAACCATGGTGACGGACAATGGGAGAACATGGTGTCCGCGCTGAACCGAGGGAGGGATGGTCCTATGCGCCCTGCTCATTGGCGCACGTGTTCAATCTGGTGTAAAAAGGATTCCTGAAGTCTTTCCAAACGATTCTTCAAAACATTCTGAAAAATGGCCAGGAAACTGTGTCAATGCACTTTATACATTCGATTTAAAAAGCCGGGGGAACACCTCCTCGAGTTGGCAGCGGCCAGTACGGGCTACCCCAACACGCTCTGATATGCGATGTTTCCACCCGCTGGAATTCAGCTGCACCTGGGTTGGCGACGACTGTCTTGAGCAGAGAAAGGCCATTATAACAGATTTTGCTGATCCAGGCAGACAGGAGTTACTCCCCCTAGTTGTAAACTTGATGTAGCCTAGTGGCAGCTCATGGTGACACCTGGCCGTTTGTTGAGGGCCAATTCGGAGGAGGCCCGTTATTTGTCGTCGCCAGGACGACGGATGAATAACGTCATTCACTGCTTCATGGCCTGGGAACAGATGATGAAAAATCTGTTGGGCAGGGGTCTGGAGATGTGGCGACTACATCTCGGTGGCCACATGAGTCCGGTGGGGACCTGAAATGCGAGGAGCGAGGAGGAGGATGGAGGGACATTGGAGCAGAAGATTGTTCTGGTGAAATGAGTGGATTTATACACAGGTGTACAAGAGAGGAGGTGCAGGGCAGCTGGGAGGAGTGGCTATGGAGAAGATTTGAGGGAAGAAGAGGCAGATGACTCCCAGGCACCGTGGCAGTATACAGTGGAAATGAGGCAGGGAGATGCCACCTCGGAGTCACTTGCGAAGAGGTCCCGCAGCCATGTTATTTGCCCTGGCTAGTGACAGCCGAATAGTCAGCATCCGGCGCGAGGTGATGACTTCTGCTCTCACACTATTGGACCCTCGCTCTACCCGGTCCAAACATGGGAGCCTTTTTCCCAGCTATTGAGAGGGAAGACAAACTCATAATACTATAGGGAAATCCTCCGTAATCAGTTGGCGCTCTGGCTATGTGCGGCATCGACCTCCTCAGACAGGTTCTGACCGGGGGGTTCCTCAGCGCTTCACGTTACTACTGCCGCGGCTGCTGGGGGAGGTGGGGGGGTAGGAGCAGTACCCGCACCATCAGCAGTAACCTAATTCTGGAGTCCTAATGAGCAGTTCCTTAACCAGACCCTAGTGAGGAGGGCAGTCACCAGCGCAGCATAGCAGCGCAGCAGGGAATGGAGCATTCCTGAACCAACAGGTTGTGGATACATTGGACAGCACTCTGCCACCAGTTGAAGATCCGACCCTGGATACTGGGCAGCCAAACTGGAGTGTTGGCCGCAACTTGCCGAGTTTTGCAGTGGAGATAGCTGTCACTGCCGGCCAGTAGTGTGGCATCAGAGCGGGTGTTCAGTGCGGCGGGGGCCATCGTTACCCAAGGAAGAACCGCCTTGTCACGTGGAAATGTTGAACGACTGACCTTTTTCAAGATGAATCAGCGTGATTCGGCCAGGATTTCCACACACCAATGCCTTTAAGGCGGTAGTCTGGGTTCAAAACTACCGCCTCAGCCACTATCTGATGCCGCCACCGCTTGATGCCAATTATGCTGATAGTTTCTCCATCTGCCTACCACCGGGTTCTCTTTACAGGGGACTGGTATTGCACCCACCTCAAACTCTGTCATTGTGCATATATGTGCCTCAGTGCTGCTGGCTGCTGTTGCGGTTTGCCGTGACATCCACACTGTGTCATTGTGCCACTCGCGGCTGGTTTACTGTTTTGCCACCTCCAGAATGTTATTGTGCATTCTCTGACTCTCATGATGTTGCTCTGTCATTCACCTCCCACTCTTGTCATTGTGCCACTGCCTTGACCTCATGCTGCTTGCCGCCGTGACATCGCTCTCAGTCATTGTGCCGCTATGTGGCCTCTTACTATTTTGCCACCTTGCAGGAATGTCATTGTGCCACTCTTGACCTACGATGCTGTTGCTCTGTCATACCTCCACTCTTCTGTCATTGGGCCCGCCTGACCTCATGCTGCTGCGCCGTGACCTCGCTCTCAGTCATTGTGCCGCTCTGTGGCCCTTAATACTATTTTGCACACCTGCAGAATGTCATTGTGCACTCTCTGACCTCATTGCTGTTGTGCTCCTGTCGATCACCTCCACTCTCTGTCATTGGTGCACTGCCTGACCTCATGCTGCTGCCAGCCAGTGACTCGCTCTCAGTCATTTTGCCGCTCTGTGGCCTAATACTATGTTTTGCAACCTGCAGAATTTCATTGTGCACTCTCTGACTCATGCTGTTGATCCTGTAATCACCTCCACTTCTGTCATTCGTGCCACTGCCTGAGCTCATGCTGCTGCTCGCCGTGACCTCCGCTCTCACGTCAATTTGTGCCGACTCTGTGGCCTAATACTAATTTTGCCACCTGCAGAATGTATTGTGCACTCTCTGACTCTTGCTGCTGCTGTGGACCTCCTGTAGTGCCCTCCACACTGTGTCAATTGTGCCACCTGTCTGACCTCATGCTGCTGCCGTTGGCTGCGACGTGCCCCTACCACATCTGTGGCCTAATCCTGTTTGTTGCCTACCTCAGAATTTGTCATTGTGCCACTGTCTGACCTCATACTGCTGCCGCCGTGACCTCCACACTGTATCATTGTGCCACACTGTGGCCTATTACGGTTTTTCCACCTCCAGAATGCCATTGTGCACTGTGCTGACCTCATTACTGCTGCCGCCGTGACCTCCCACTGTTTGATGGTGCCACTCTGTGCCCTATTACTTTTTTCCGCTCCATAATGTCATTGTGCCACTGTCTGACCTTCATTACTTTGCTTGCCGCAGGCCGTGACTCCACACTGTATCTCTTTCTGTGACACTCTGTGGCCTCAATCTGTTTTGCCAACTCCAGGAATGCATTGTGCCACTGTCTGACTTCATAACTGCTGACGCCCGTGACCTCCACACTGTGTGATTGTGCCACTCTGTGCCCCTTAATACTGTTTTCCGCCCGTCCAGAATGTCATTGTGGCTCACTGCCTGGCTCATGCTGCTGATGCCATGTCCTCCTCTCTGTGTGATTGTGCCACTCTGAGCCTTATACTGTTTTGCCGCCATCCAGATTGTCATTGTGACACTGCCTGACCTCATGCTGATGTGGCTGTCGCGTCACCTCCACCACTCTCACTAATGTTTGCACCTGAGCTTCAAGCTTGTTTTTTTCCAGCTTTCGCTGGCATGAACTTTATTCAGGCTACATTCCCGCTGAGTTTTTTGGTCTGTTTTGCCCTCTTAAGTGCCCAGGGATTTTTATAGTGAGAGCGATTCTAAGGCTGTTGTCGGCGGCAGTCATGTGCGTGTCATACTAAAACACAAATTCAACATTGTATGTAAGACCAAACCAAGCTCCCTCTGCATATTTTAGCTGGCACAACGTTTACAGCACCCTGCAGGCTCTGGGCAGCCTGGAAATAGCTGTTTTTAGCGTGATTCCGTGCCAGAAAGTAATTCGGACGAACACGAAGTTTGGTCGGAAAATTCGGGCGAAGTGAGCCGAACCGAATTTTTGAGGAAATTCGGCCATCTCTAAATGGTAAGCTTTAATGTCATAAATAATAGGTAAGGGAATATGAAGCACGCTTATTCACTTAGTCCACTCCCTCCCTGGTGGACGCCTGACTCATAACTTCAGCTGACACTTTGCGCTAGCAGCCAGGATCAGAAGTAACACAGATCCTGGCAGTGTAAACTTGACTGCGGCATCTAATTGATTAAAAAAATTGGTGCTGCAGTCTGTTATGACCCCCAATCGCTGCCTGTTCTCCATAACATGGAATTCCAACCATCTGTCATGGCAACAAAAGGCCTAATAAAGACCGTAATAGCTGCCTTTTTAGTACTTATATTGCAGGGTATAATAGGAAAGCCATATTAATAATCCTATCTATGCAGAGTACTGGTGTATTGCAGTATAGTGTTAAGTGATGATGCCCACTTGTAAAAAAAAAAAGGTTTTAAAAATATTATAAAGTATTAACAAATATGAAATGTTTAAAACACCCCTCCTTTGTCATTTTACAAATAAAAATATTTAAAAAGTTAAACATAATTGGTATCACTGAGTCCATAAAAGTCATATCTATTAAAATATAACATAATTCATCCAAGCACCAAAATTTTATTTTTAGTCATTTCAACTCCACAAAAAATTAGAATAAAAAGTAATGAAAAAGTGTACATGTATCCCAAATAATAGTATCAGTAAAAAATCTATTTTGCCCTTTTAAAAAATTGAGTATACAGTTATGTTCCCACCTCCAACACGTCACTAATGCTTGTTGACCAAATCTTAATGCATTTTGTTCAGCAGTGGAGTCTTACATGGTGAATGGGCATACAGGCCATGAATGTTTGTGTGCAGAAAAATACTTTTGTTTTCGTTGAACACA
>JAODAL010026937.1:0-55838 GCA_025379985.1 Phyllomedusa bahiana
GGCGGGAAGGCCTAACCCTTCACCCCTGCCGGGAGAGCAGCGGAGCGCAGCGCTAGTGGCGCTTTTTGTCCGCTGACACCCGCAGCCCCGGGAGGGGGGACATTAGTCCCCGGCTCCGGGCCCTCCCTGGGCTCGGGACCCGGTCCCGGGCGCCAGGGAGGGGGACGCGGACGGGCCCCGGGGAGCACGGCACTGCCCCGGGGCCCCCAGCGGCTCGGGGGGCCCACCGGGGGATCCCCCCCCCCCGGGCGGCCCAGTCCGAGCGGGTGCAACACAAGTGGTAAGGTGCAAAAGGAACAAAAGTTTTTTTGTCTCCGGACCCCAAAATAACAACAAAAACAAAATCAGGCTTTCTTCAGCTTATGACAAACTCAGTTCAGACCAGTCTTTTCCTCAGGAACAACAGAAATTTGTAAAAAAAAGGAACACCCCCCAGGTCGTGGCACAAATTCCCAGCAACCCTTGGGCCTTTGATGTCCCCACACCAACGGGAACCCCAGCTTTTGCTAGACTGTTCCACCCTGAGCTTGTCAGTGCCTTATATACCCGGGTAAGGCCGGGGCTGGAGTATGGGAGCGACCTTCCCCCCCAAACCTCCGGCCCGCTCCAAAAAAAAACCCGACCCGAATCCCATAACACAAATGGCAGCAACATAACATCGCTGACAAACAACAAAAAGGGTTTTTTTATATCACCGAGGGCCGCCACCTGGGTTTATACATACCCCCCCATCAACCACTTTCCCCCTTGGTCTCTTACATACCCCCCCCACCCTTGCCCCAAGCCGGGGGGCTGGGCACCGTCTGTCACCAAGCAATGGACCCTCGACAATGCGTCCGCGTTCCCATGTAGCCCCCTGGCCTGTGCTCCACATGGAAGTCAAAGTCTTGGGGCCAAAACCCACCGCTACCCGGCTTTTTTTCCCTTTTTTCCCTCATCCATTTTAACGGGGCATGGTCAGTATTAACCTAAATCTTCTCCCTGAAGGTAATATCTTAAGAGTCCGAGCCATTGATGGGAGCCTCCTTCTCTACTTATCATATTTTTTCTCTCACATGCCGACAGCTTCCTACTGAGGAACATGAGGGGGTCTCTTCCCCTTAAATTTTCCGTATACACAGCGCCCAGACCCACTTTGACCTCGTCGCACAAAAATTTCTTTATCAAAATCTGGGCCCAAGCACTGGTGCTTCCAGACCCTGTTTACCGGGGAAGGGCTTTTCCCCTCTGGAGACCACTTACCCATGAGGGACTTGCACCTTTTGTAAGTCTTTTAAGGGGCTGCTCTGTGGCGAAATTGGGAAAAAATCTCCTGTAGTATCCTACGATACCCAAAAAGGCCTAACCTTATTTTTGAAAGGGGCCCAAGGGCAATTCTGCACCGCCCCCCCCTTTGTTTACCTGCGGTTTGACTCCCCTTTTCCCCACATAATCCCAGATACTGCCTCTTCCATGGCCAGGACATTTTTGGGGTTACAGTGAAACCAGCTTTCCTTAATCCCCCCAAGGACTCCCTGGACTTACCCTGGTTTTTCCCAACCCCGGCTAAAAATGAAATATGATCTAAATATCGCGCATATTCTTTGGGGGGGGCAAAACCCTTGTCCATGGCCTTCGGGGAAGGGTCCCGGGGCCCCCTGCAACCAAAAGGATCCTAACATATTGGTAACAACCATTGGTGTGGAAACCCGTTTTTCTTCTAGACTTTTAGAAAGGGAAACTGCCGTACCCTTTTTTTAGGGTCCAAGGTGGTAATATACCGGCAGGTCCTAGCCTCTCAAGATTTTCTCCACCGGGCACGGGTAGACACCCCACTTGGCACTTCTTCAACTTCCATAGTCTTGAAAAAACCGCCACTCGCCAGCGGTTTAGGACCGGGACTATAGGTTTACCACCCACTCTTTCCCCTCCTAAATTCCCCCCCACTTTAGCTTCTTTTTACCTCGCAAAAATTGCCTCCCACGGGCCTCCGGAACTTGGTAGGTTGGTGTTTACCCCCAAAATGGGTTCTTTAGGACTCATGTTCAATGCCTGGGTGAGACCGGGGGAATCAGAAACATATCACGGTTTTGCTGCGAACCCCCCCGACACCGTTTTTTCGGGAAAGGGGATAAAGCCCCTCAATTTTAAATCCTCAAAACTGACCCCCGGTGGGCCCCAGGCAAGGGGTTTCCGGGGACCTCTATCTTTCCCAAAGGTTTATTAAATTTAACATATATTTTTTGGAAAGGGTTTCCCTTTCCCCGGCTGATGGATTTTTTTTTGTTTACCCTCCCCTACCTTTTTCCAATTCATATGGCCCTGCCATTACCAGGAACTTTTCTCTCGGTGGGGGCCCAAGTAAAGTACAAAGGGCCCTGGGTTTAAAATTGTCTAAGTCGGGCTGATCGGTTTTATGGGAGCGCCTTCCCCCCCAACCTCCGGCCCCCTCCTAAAAAACCCCGACCCAACACCATAATCAAAATGGTCACAACATAACATCGTGACAACAACTAAAGGGTTTTTTTTATCACCGAGGCCAGCCAAATCGGGGATACTCCCTCCCATCAATCCTTTACCCCTTTGGGCTCTTACAGACCAAAAACAAAATCTTGATTTTGGACTAAGGGGCGAAACCGGTGCCCAAAAGAAACCTACGAAATGACAAACCCACCATAAGAGGTCAATTTAACTGTTATTCCTATTAGAATTTGCCAGCACTAACTTATTAGTGGGGCTTTGATTAATGGGAACCTCTGTGATGTTCAGGATAAGGAAGAGACCTTTTCCCTTTACTCTTGTAATTCACTGGGGCCTTAGAGTTTGAACCCTCACCAACTATATGTTTATGGAATATCCTAGTGATGCCATAATCTTATTAGAATCATGTCAAATATACATATTATCTGACTAGCAGGATTTGCAAAATTGCAAGATGTCAAGAGGCCCTGTGACACCTCCTGATATTTCTATTTTAGAAATTCTTGTGTTCCCTGTGAAATAACAATTCTGGAGCATCGTCTCAGATAACTCTGTGTTATACTGTTCCTCGGCTAATCCTCCTGGGAAAAGTTTTGAATGAATCATCAGATGGGTATTACCATTCCAGTTTTCAAAAGGGTGACCTCCAGCACTGATTGGACAGTGTCCGACTGTGCAGGCCCCCCCAACTGGTAACAACCTTTGGACAACTTGGCAGAGGCGTAACTACCAGGGTTTCAGACGTGCAGCTGCCCGGGGGCCCGGACCCTGGGGCCCTGCTAGTTTTTTGCCCCCCGTAGTCTCACTCCTGCAAAACCCCCAGGCAAAGGATAAATTCACTGCGTTGGAGCTTCCGGGGGGCCTCCCCCCTGAAAAGCTCGGGGGCCCTCCATTCTGGGCGCTCTGCTCTGCTAATCTGCCTGCTCGGCCTTAATCCTAGCAGGGCCAGGGCCACAGTGCTGACGTGGGGAACGCGATGATATCATATCATCGTGCCGCCAGCGCCGACACGGAAAAGGGTGCGATGAGCTGGGCGCATCGAGGGAACTTTGGGAAAAGGTGAGTAAGTTATTTCTTATTTTTTTTAACATGAATCTAGCCTGACTAAGCCCTGCCTGACTATATATGGCCCTTATAGCTACCTAGACCCTGAATGCCTGACTATACATGGTCCCTATAGCTACATAGACCCTGCACGACTGACTATATATGGTCTCTATAGCTACCTAGCCACTACCTGCCTGACTATATATGGCCCCTATAGCTTCCTAGACCCTGCCTGCCTGACTATATATGACCTCTATAGCTACCTAGACCCTGCCTGCCTGACTATATATATACACCCTAGAGCTATCTAGATGCTGCCTGACTATATATGGCCCCTCTAGCTATCTCGACCCTGCCTACATATATGCCCCCTGTAGCTATCTAGACCCTGCTTACATATATGGCCCCAATAGCTATCTAGACCCTGCTTACATATATGGCCCCTATAGCTATCTAGACCCTGCTTACATATATGGCCCCTATAGCTACCTAGACCCTACCTGCCTGACTATATATGGCCCCTATAGCTACCTATACCCTGGCTGTCGGACTATATATGGCCCCTATAGCTACCTAGACCCTGTCTGACTATGGCCCCTATAGCTATCTAGACCCTGCCTACATATATGGCCCCTATAACTACCTAGTCCCTACCTGCCTGACTATATATGGCCCCTATAGCTACCTAGACCCTGCCTGCCTATATGTGGCCCCTATAGTTACCTAGACCCTGCCTGTCTGATTATATATGTCCCCTATAGTTACCTAGACCCTACCTGCCTGACTATATATGGCACCTATAGCTACCGAGACCCTGCCTGTCTGATTATATATGGCCCCTATAGTTACCTAGATCTTACCTGCCTGACTTTATATGGCCCATATAGCTACCAAGATCCTGCCTGCCTATATGGCCCCTATAACTACCTAAACCTGCCTACATATATGGCCACTATAGCTACCTAGACCCTGCCTGCCTGCCTATATGGGGCCTATAGCTTACCTAGACCCTGCCAGCCTGACTATATATGGCCCCAATAACCTACCCTAAACTCTGCCTGCCTACATAAATGGCCCCTGTAGCCTGCCCTAGACCCTGCCTGTCTACCTATATGGCCCCTATAGCCTACCATATACCCTGTCTGCCTACCTATAGCTACCTAAACTCTGCCTGCCTATATGGAGCCCTATACTCTACCTAAACCATGTCTGCCTGCCTATATGCAGCCCTATAGCTAACTAAACTCTGCCTGCCTATATGAAGTCCTATGCTCTACCTAAAACCCTGCCTTCCTACCTTTATGGACCCCTATAGCTACCTAAACCCTGCCTGCCTATATGGAGCCCTACAGCTACCTAAACCCTGCCTGCCTATATGGGGGCCATATACTCTATCTAGCCCCTGTCTGCCTATATAGGGCCCTATAGCTACCTAAAGCCTGCCTGCCTCCCTATATGGGGCCCTATAGCTACCTAAAGCCTGCCTGCCTATACGGGGCCTTATAGCAACCTAAACCCTGTTTGCCTACCTATATGGGGCCCTATACCTAAACCTTGCCTCTCTGCATGGGGCCCGTATAACAACCTAAACCCTGTCTGCCTGCCTATGTGGGGATCCTATAGCCTACATAAACCCTGCCTGCCTATATTGGTCGCTGTACCGTACCTAAACACTGCCTACCAATCTGGGGCCCCCTATAGCCTACCTAAATCCTGCCTGCCTAAATGGGCCCCATATAGCCTAGCTAAAGACTGTGTGCCTATGTGGGGCTCCCTATAGTCCGTTTACCTATCTACCTATGTGGGCCCCATCTATAGCCTATATACCTAGCTATCTGGGGCCCACCTACAGCCTAACTGTGGCCCACCTACTGCCTACTTAACTAAATGGGGCATACCTACAACCTACCTACCTCCATTGGGGATGCCTACCTAACTGGTGCCTAACTACTGCCTACCTAGAGCCAATCTATCTACCTACCTGTAGCCTACCTACCTAATTGAGACATGCCTAACTACTGCCTACCTAGGACCAATCTACCTACCTGTAGCCTGTATACCTAACTGAGACCTGCCTAACTACCACCTACCTACCTAGGACCAATCTGCCTACCTACCTGAGGCCTATGTACTGCCTACCTACCTGGGGCCTATGTACTGCCTACCTACCTACCTGGAGCCTACCAACCTACCTACCTAGGGCCTACCAACCTATCTAATGGGGTCTACCTACCTGGTAATATGATTCTGATGGGTACAGGCCATAGCTGTAACACAATCTCCAGGGGATGAATCCTCTGTTCCTCTCCTTTAGGAGAGTGGACCTCTGAGCTATGGCCTATACCCCTCAGCCACCTCTTGGAAGTTTATACAGAGGTGGGGGGCATGGAGGGAGGTGCTGGAAAAGTCAGGATTCTAAGATATTTGTGTCCAAATCTGCAAGGACGAGTGGTGGACGGGAGAAGTCATCATGGCGGTCTGGACCGAATGCAGAACAAAAGGGAAAGTCAACGACTCACCAAAGAAACGTCATCTGTGAGTCACAAGATGTAACTGCACTGTAATCACTTATAAATCTTCAGAGTCTGTGTACACTGATATCTACAACTATATGGTCCCTGTATGGTGGTAATATACAGTCTGTAGAGCACTTGTGTACACTTATACCTACCACTATATGGTCACTATATGGCAGTAATATTGGTCTTTGTATACTGATCATTATTCAGTAATATTATAGGGGTATTATTCAATCACTTTGTGGTGGTAATTTGTGGTCGTATTCTGGTTGGTAATGTTGGTCTTGGTATAGTGGGATCTGTTTGGTAGGCCTATGATGGTAATATGTATGGTGAGGTTTTTGCCCCTTGTAACTTGTAACTAGTAACTGTATGTCTCGGTAAATGTTCCTGGTCTAAATGTTTGCTATGGGGCCTAGGCTTCTCTAGTTATGCCCCTGCAGATTGGTAATTAATTTCTAGGAGGAATAACAGGGAAACCACACAATATAGAAATCTAAGGAAAGATGCTCCAGAATTGTTATTTCATGAGGAACACAAGTTTTTATTTAAACAGCCATGTCAGGAATGGCAGTGGGTCCTCTTTAAGAGTGTAACTTTCATAGAATGGTGCTCTGCATAAGCTGCAGTCCTTGGAAGAGCCATGAATGCTTCCTTGACTATACATCAGGCTCATAAAAAAGATTGTGTCACTTATGAAGGTGCATTTGCAAAAACAGAATCGAATAGACAGAAATGACCTGGAAGCTGCAAGTTAATATAAGCTACTTTATTGATGTGCATGCATAGCTAAGAATTGCCATTATCACTAATAGTGGCTCTGCATACATCTGTGGTGTAACTGATATATTTAATATACAAAAACCTGGCAGGCCCGTGACGGCACTGTTTAGCTGCCACATTGTCATTATGTTTTGCACTGGACAGTTGGAGTATTTCCCATGGTTATTCCCAAAAGGACCATCACAGTGCAGCTTCATTATCATGATGAGATCAGGTTTCAGCTGCTGCCTAGAAGACAACAGTGTGGGATCTCCCAAACAGATCATTCACGTAAATTAAACTTTGAGGATAAGTAGAGCTCCATAAATCTAGCCAAAAAGTATATTTTCATGGATGGGGAGATATCAAATATTTCACCTGTTTTACACAAAAAAAATTGAACTAAAGATGGAAAGGTATGTGGACGGGGTCATCAGCTTTAAACCTTCTGCTTATGTATAGCCTTCTTTTTTTTTTTTTTTAACTTTGTTTTTATTAAACATCTTCAAATAACATATCAGTTAACACAGGCAAAAGAATTAACATTCTTACAACATAGTACTTGTCACAATACAAGTTTACAAACCGTTTATCATCCGAAGACGTCATTTTCCTTTTATTTTTCCCCCTTTATTCTACCCTAACCCAACAGTTCACAAACCGCAAAACAGTTCCTATACAAAACCTAAACCAAAGCTAATCACAGCTAACACATGCTACCAAGTTATGTCAAATTTTCCCTGACAAACTGGCATATTACTTGAGCGATCCACTTCGTATCGACCTCGGGTGAGACTGCCCTACCGTGCCCTTATCCACAGAATATCCCTGGCCTCTCTGGTTTTAATTGACTTGACTTGAAGTGACCCCTCGCTCGGTGCAACAGTCCGATCCTCCCATCATTCTATCCCCGGTCGTTCTCCTGACATTTGTATTTCGAGGTACCATGAGGTCAGTTCAAAACATGTCCTTACTCTTCGCCTAGTTTCCTCTGGCAATGTGTTTATAAATGTGCCCCACAGAGAAAAGAAGTTTCTTACCCTCGCCTCTTTATGTGAAGAAGCCTCCACCCAATCCATATGCATCAAATAGTTAAGTTTGTCCCAGAATAAGCTAAAGGTTGGGGCCTTGGGTTGTAGCCATACTTGTAAAATTGCCTTTCGGGCAGCTGCTGCTATTATATGTAGCAATCTTCCTTCCCGTTTAGATAATCTTTGCTCTTCCCTATCTACAAAACTAAATATTGCCCACGAGGAGCATGGTGTGAAAGAGAGGTGTAGCGTGTCCTTTGTATAATCTATCACCTGTTCCCAGTATCCCCTAATCACCGGACATTCCCATAGACAGTGGTATAAGTCGGCTGCAGGAGACCCACACTTGAAGCACTGGTCTGTTGCAAACCTCCCTATTCGGTGTCCCTCAAGGGCGCAAGATAGGCATTATATATTATTTTAACAAACATCTCCTGATACCTGGCAGCAGGTAGATATTTGTATGCATCCTGTAACGCCTCCAATATCACTAATGGCGTAAGACAAGCATCCCTAGCCTGCCACTTTGTCAGGCCACAACCAGATTGATCATAATTGACATCATCATGAAGATATTTATATATTACAGAGAGATGCGCTTTTCTCAAAGGTGGGTACAACAGCACCCACTCAAAAATCGCATCCCATTCAATTGTTGTGCGTCACTTTGGTAAGATAACTCGCCGCTTGCATGTGGTTGAAGAAGGGAACTGGAAGTGTCGGGTATTTTTGCTGTAACTCCCAAGAAGAGAGTAGTTGTCTGGTGTCCGGGTGCACGAAATGTCGTATTTGTTGCAGGCCCATGGCATGCCAAATTTTGAAAATATTATGAGGTTTGCCCTCTTGAAAGTCCGGGTTTGACATTAAAGACAGATATGGGGAATAATCTGGGTTTAAGCATTTATTTTGCTGGATTTTCCGCCACGCCCGCCAAATAGGCATTAATATATGATTTGATTTTATCATTGGCGGTAGCTTGTTAAAGGGTAGATGAACAAAGTTAGGGAGGGAGATATGGGGAAGGTTTGATTGGTCCAGCGCACTGTCTGTAAAGATACTAGTAGATTGTGACCAATCAGCCAAGAACCGACCCAAAGCGGCTAAATTGTACAGGCGTATATTGGGGAAGCCCATACCTCCATGAAGTTTGCGCTGGTGCAGGATGAACAAAGGAATACGTGCTCTTCTATTATCCCAAATGAATGTCCTGTACTGGGCATTGATGATTTTCTCCTCCCCAGGGCGTAAATAAATAGGGAGCATATGAAAAATGTAGAGTAAGCGAGGGAACTCCACCATTTTAATGAGATTACAGCGCCCTGAAAAAGATAATGGAAGCTTGGACCATTTCTTCATAGTTTCTGAGAGCTTTCCCATATAAACATTCATATTCTTTTTATATAGGGTATCTGGATTCCTGGTTAGCCACACCCCCAAATATTTAATTTCGTGTTTGCACCAGCGAATTGAATGCGATGTATGTATAGCCTAGAAATTATTAGACAGTTGGCTGATACAACCACCTATAGGGCACTACAATCAGATCCCATCTTTAAGATAAAAACTCGCATCAAGAATTTACTGGATGATTTTCTGTCTAGGGACATCATAGATAAACATACATATTCGTTTTTGATTGCTGAACATCCTATTACTCCGGTTCTATATATATTACCCAAAGTACATAAGAATCTGACAAAGCCACCTGGAAGACCTATTGTGACCTCCCCAAATTCTATTTTTTCTCCAATCTCTCAATTTCTTGAGAAGATTCTCAGCCCGTTAGTACGTGAGACAAAATCATTTTTTGTCCCTACTCGAGAGGTCAGTGACCTATCAGATAAGACTCTATTTGTCTCCATGGATGTCTGTAGTTTATATACATCAATAACTCACCACAAAGGCATAGAAGCCACCGTATCTCTGCTACAAAAATCTAATTTATCATCTGAGGAAGTAACATGTTGTAAAGAACTTCTTACTGTGGTCCTCGAGGAAAGTTATTTCCTGTTTGAGGACACCTTCTATGCTCAGACCCAAGGAACTGCTATGGGGGCAAATATGGCCCCACCATATGCGAATGCATATATGGCACAATTTGAAGAACAGTTTGTATATTCCAACTGTTCATTCCCAAAAAATGCGAAGATGTGGATAAGATACATCGATGATGTTTTCTGCATTTGGGATGGTGATACTACATCTCTGTTAGAATTTGTTAATTACCTTAATTCGGTTAGATCTGAATTACAATTTACACTCCAATACAATTCTCAACAGCTACCGTTTCTTGACACCCTAGTAGTTAAAAATTCTGACAACACCTTAAGCACAGATTTGTTTGTAAAATCTACGGATAGGAATAACTTACTACATTATAAAAGTTGTCACCCCACCCATGTAAAAAGTGCCCTACCCAAGTCCCAATTCACAATGGTCACGAGAATAGTCTCTGATCCAATACAGAGGCAAGCTAGATTAAAATCTATGAAGGATAAGTTTCATGGGAGGGGCTATCCTGATCACATATTGAATTATGATAACATGGGTCCATGAACCAAAACAAAATCTGAAAGACTCCCATTTGTGAATACATATCATCCCAAAATGTCAGCTATACACAGGATTATTAAAAAACATTGGCACATCCTAGGTGAGGCTTATCCTGAAATTACAGTGTTTCAAAACCCGGTCCTTATTTGTTCCAAACGCCCTAAGAATGTTAAGGATATACTTGTAAAAGCTGATATTGGATCACAAAAGACTGTCAAGCCTCAGCCCACTTTCTCCACACCTAGACGCGGGATCTTTCCCTGCCTACAATGTTGTCATTGCTCCAGCATAATTAGAGGTGACACGATATCACATCCACGGACAGGCAAAAAGTATATCATACAAGGAACATTTACATGTAACAGCACATTTGTGGTCTATGCTTTAAAATGTCCATGTGGTCTCCTTTACATAGGCGAAACTACACAACGGATGAAGAACCGGCTTTCTAGTCATAAGTCCTCCATCCGTTGTGGTAAAACTTGGTTGCCAATTCCAGCGCATTTTCAGGAAGCAGGTCATAATGTTTCTCAATTACGGTTCCAAATTCTTGAGCAGGTTGCAAGACCCCGCAGAGGGGGTAATCACCAACGTTTACTTAAACAAAAAGAATCGCAATGGATCCATAGACTTAATACCCTTCATCCTCAGGGTTTAAATAGAGAATGCGACTTCATCTTTTGATATCCTGTACAATATTAATTCTATACTAATCATTTTTTTCTTTTTATTTCAGCTACGGTAGTGCAGCATAACATCAGGGTGAGATTTTAGTGGAGTTTTCTTTTCTTTCTTTTTCTTTTCATTCTCTTTTTCTTACTTTTGATTTTTTTCTGTCCTATATTTATGTACCATCTCTTTTCTTGTTTATGCTTCTTTATTTGCTCGATCTTTCTCAGACCTCCTTTGTTATCTATCTGTTTACTTGCTCTTTTTTCTTCCCCTTGTTCTATATTTATAATTTTAGCCTACTGTTATACTTATTCTGTGTGTGTTGTAACTATGCATTTTGCATTCCTGATGCATTTCCTTACTATCTGGTCCCTTCTTATATTTACTTCTCCTCTTGCCCCTGTGCTTTTCTTGGCGCCGCGCCTCCTGTCTGGTTTATTTTGTATTCTTTGCATTTCCCAGACTATATATACTCCTCTTCTTCCCTCTGTGTTTCTCTCAGCGCTGCGCCCCCGGTGTGCATGCGCCGTTCATCTCTGTCCACTTGATCCAAAACTACATTTCCCACACTTCTCTAGTGGCGGAAATGACGCACATGCAGACCGACTTCCGGTTTCCCGACGGAAACGGCCGTGATCACCGCTCTTATTTATTCACCTACCATACTTCGTCATGCACTGGCTCCTTCACTCACCTGGGCTACGGCCCATTTTCCTTCCATTTTCCAGTCTACCTTATAGGTAAGTCTTCCATTTCTAGGGCGCAATAGGGTGCAATAGTTGTGTCATTGCATGGAAATATTTCCTGCATATGCCTCACATTTGAGATTTTACTGTTATTGGGCTGTTATCCTTACTTCATCTATTATATATTGCTGGTGGATGCTTTTTGACATTTGTCATTACTGCATTGCATCCTTATTCGGGCTATCTATATATGTATGTATATATTCACACCTTCTGTGTATATTATGTATATGTTATGTCTATATGGATTTTGTATATATATATTTATTTCTGTATATATCTATGTCTGTTTTTGAATTTTTTAATATTGTGTTTCTTATTGTTTTTCATATATATTTTTTTCTCATCCGTTTATTATATTATTTTCATATTCGTTTACCATATTATTTTCTATATATTTATTTTAGTGACTCGTTGAAAAAGGTCGGATGACCGAAACGTCCATAGTCACATTTAATTATCTTCACCGGAACCTGTAGTGAATTTCACAATAAATTTTTTTTTGGCGTATTGTAACAAAATCTACTGAGTGTGCAGTCAATTTATCTAAACTTTAGCCTTCTTTAGACATCCAAACTGAGAATATCCAGACAAGAATAAAGGAACACAGACTCGGACTGTGGTGGGTCTCTGGGCATGGTCAGCCCCAGGGAATGGCAAGAGGGTAATTGTCATGTACAGTACCTGTAGAGTGGGCCCCAAGAATCAAGTTCACTGGTAGTCCCCAAGAATCAACTCCACTGTTGGGCCCCAACAATCAAGCCCACTGGTGGTCCCTGAGAATCAACTCTGCTGGTGGGGCATAGGTAACCCAGTCCAACATCATATGGATGACAGACCTTATCACCTCAGCTGACTCTCAGTGATGGTTCACAAGCCATGTATGCAGATATCAGGTCAAATTTCGCCCTTGTATAACTTCTGACAAAAAGTCTGTATAAGAAAAATCTATAAAACATATGTATTTTAGGGTTTTTCTTTGCCCTCCTCAGCTCGGCAGATAACACAGGAATCATAGCACACTGACTACTATTGATTGTAACGGGGTTGGTGGATTCGCTGGACCAACGCAAGCGATGCTAGCTAAGCCACGCCAGGAAATGGAGTCTAAGTAGCCCCCGGTTTTCACCAGAGCCCACCGCAAAGCGGGATGGACTTGCTGCGGCGTGAGGCTACCAGTTCGTTACCCCTGACGTGACTGGCTTGCGATGGCGGCCGGGGTACATCGTGGTACAGAATCGTGATCCAGAGACGTAGTCGGGGACAGGCAGAAGGTCAGGGCAGGCGGCAGAGGTTCGTGGTCAGAGACAGGCAGACGGTCAGGGCAGGCGCAACAGGCAAGGTCAGGAAACGTAGCGGAACGGACTAGTACACGGGTAATCAATACAGACTCCAAACACTCTCTAAACTCACGGAAAACACACCAACAAACTGGCAGAGAGTGCTGGGGGCGTATACCTTATATAGGACCAGCGGCCGTCATTAACCAATTAATGGCGCTCTGGCCCTTTAAATCCCGACCCAGCCGTCGCGCGCGCGCCTTAAGCAGCGGTTATGCACACGGCGGCTTGTCAGAGCTGGACACAGGAGTGGGGACTGGTAAGTACGGGGTTTTCCGGGCAGGAGGAGAAGGACAACGGCTGTGGACAGTATCCCCCCCCCCCCCTTAGTTCTCCCCCTCTTCCTTTGGAATCTAGAGAGGAGATCAGGGGACAGATTGGTCTCAGGTTCCCATGAACGCTCCTCCGGACCGAAGCCCTTCCAGTCAATAAGGTAGAACCGCTTCCCCCTCACTGTCTTCTCCGCCAGCACCTCCTTGACCTCAAAGATGTTATCTGTGCTAGCAACAGGAGAAGGCGAGACAGATCTACGGGAGAAGCGGTTCAGCACCACCGGCTTGAGGAGGGACACGTGAAACGCGTTCGGGATACGTAGAGTCGGAGGCAAGCGAAGCTTATAGGACACGGGGTTCAGACGCCGAAGGACCACAAAAGGGCCCAGGTATTTGGGGCCCAACTTGTAACTGGGCACCTTAAAGCAGATGTACTTCGCGGATAACCAAACCCTATCGCCTGGCTCAGGCAGAGGCCTACGGTACCTGTCAGCCTGAAGTTTGGTGCGGGCAGAAGCTCGTAGCAGGGCCTGTCGTGTAAATTGCCAGAGAGCCTTGATGTCCTTTACTTGGGCATCCACGGCAGGGACAAGAGACGAGGTAGCTAGAGGGAGAGGTGGGCGGGGATGTAACCCAAAGACAACAAAAAAGGGAGAGGCCCCAGCGGATCCCGAATCTAAAGAGTTATAAGAAAACTCTGCCCAGGAGAGAAGATCGGACCAGTTATCTTGACGAGCGGACACAAAGTGCCGCAAGTAGGTGCCCAACACCTGGTTAACCCTCTCTACCTGCCTGTTAGTTTGAGGGTGGTATGCAGATGAAAAATCCAGCTGAATCTGCAACTGACAGCACAGAGCCCGCCAAAATTTAGCAATAAACTGGACTCCCCTCTCAGAGACAATATGCAACGGGAGACCGTGTAAGCGGAAAATATGATGGAAAAAATGTTGGGCCAGCTGGGGGGCAGAGGGTAACCCAGGCAGCGGGATAAAGTGAGCCATTTTAAAGAAACGATCGGTCACCACCCAGATGACCGTGTTTCCAGATGAGGGTGGGGGTTTTTCCGGCACAGGGAGAGGCTGAAGAAGGCCCGCGGTTTTGAGGCGAGGAACCTTATTTCGGGCACAGGAGGAGCAGGCCAGCACAAAGTCCCTGACATCTTGAGCAAGGGTGGGCCACCAGTAATATTGGGAAACCAGCTGAAGAGACTTATGGACTCCTGGATGCCCAGCAGTTCGGGAAGAATGTCCCCACCTCAGGATTCTGGGCCGCAAGGCAGGGCGGACAAAGGTCTTCCCCGGAGGTAGATGTTTAAGACCCACGGGGGCCGCCATGAGGAGACGTTCTGGAGGAGACGTGTTGCAACGGCGGTTCTGAGCCCACAGTGTCCGAGGATCTAGAAAGGGCATCTGCCCTGACGTTCTCCTCAGCTGGCCAAAAGTGCAGGAAAAAGTTAAAGCGAGCGAAGAAGAGGGATCACCTGGCTTGACGAGGATTTAGTCGCTGCGCGGACTGTAGATAAAGGAGATTTTTATGATCCGTGAAGATTTCGAAGGGATGGCGAGCCCCCTCCAGCAAGTGCCGCCATTCTTATAGGGCCAACTTTATGGCGAGTAATTCACGGTCTCCAATCGAATAGTTTCGCTCGGCTGGAGTGAAGGTCTTAGAGAAAAAAACACAGGTGCGCAGTTTTCCAGAGCCAGACTTCTGTAAGAGGACGGCTCCAGCACCCACTGAGGATGCGTCCACTTCAAGGACGAATGGACGGTGCGGTTCCGGGCAAGACAGGACAGGAGCTGAAGCAAATGCCGATTTGAGGTGCTCAAAGGCTTCTTGAGCTTCTGGAGGCCAGGATTTGGAGTTGGCATTTTTCTTTGTCAGGGCCACCAGCGGGGCCACGAGCGTGGAGAAGTGCGGGATAAATTGCCTGTAGTAATTTGCAAAGCCCAGAAATCGTTGGATAGCCCGAAGGCCCACAGGTAGAGTCCACTATAGAACTGTAGACTGCTTAGAGGGATCCATCTGGAGACCCTGATCCATGACGATGTACCCCAAAAAGGGCAACGAGGTGCGTTCGACACAGACATTTTTCCAGTTTGGCATACAACTGATGATCTCTGAGACTTTGAGCACCAGGCGGACGTGGTGGCGATGAGTCTTGATATCCGGAGAGAAGATCAGGATGTCATCCAAGTAAACAATGACACAAACATAAAGGAGGTCGCGGAAGATCTCGTTGACAAAATTTTGGAAAACTGCTGGGGTGTTGCAAAGGCCAAAGGGCATGACCAGATATTCAAAATGCCCATCTCTGGTGTTGAAAGCCGTTTTCCACTCGTCGCCTTTACGGATACGGATCAGGTTGTACGCTCCCCGTAGGTCCAACTTGGAAAAAATATTCTCGGCCAACGCAGGCGATTCGAATAGCTCCGAGATCAGAGGCAGGGGGTATCGATTTTTAATAGTAATTTTGTTAAGCCCCCGATAATCGATACAGGGTCGTAGAGTCCCATCCTTCTTTTCGACGAAAAAGAAGCCAGCCCCCGCAGGTGAAGAAGACTTGCGTATGAAGCCCTTACGGAGGTTCTCCTGAATATACTCGGTCATAGCTTTAGTCTCCGGGATGGAAAGAGGATAGACTCTGCCTCGGGGAGGAGTACTACCAGGTTGCAGGTCAATAGGACAATCAAAAGGCCGGTGCAGGGGGCAGCGTTTCGGCCTGTCTTTCAGAGAACACATCGGCAAAGTCTTGGTACGGAGTGGGCAGACCCGAGAGAGTTTTTGAAGACTTTACTGGAGCGGGCCGAAGGGCAGAACGGAGAACCGGAAGGCATCGCGAGTGGCACGCAGGGCCCCAATGGATAATTTCACCCATGTTCCAGTCCAAGGTCGGAGCATGCTCTTGCAACCATGGAAGGCACAGGAGAATCTCGGAAGAGGAACGAGGCAGGACCAGCAGCTTCAGAGTTTCCTTGTGTAGAGCGCCTATCTGTAAAGAGAGGGGCACCGTGGAGAACTGAATAACATCCTTTAGGCATTCGCCACTAATGGAGGAGACGTACATGGGTTTCGCAAAAGGGGTCACCGGGAGACGAAACTTGGAGACCAGAGCCTGGCTGACAAAGTTCCCAGCGGACCCCGAATCAAGGAAGGCGGTGGCCTGGAAGGTGCTGTCCGGTGAGACTCCACAGAGTACGGGAATGGTCAGACAGAGAGATGCTGCACAGACACCTAGGGACGCCTCTCCTGCGAACCCTAATGTGCGCAAGTTTCCCGGACGTACTGGACAGTCCCCATTGAAGTGGCCAGAACCGCCACAGTAGAAGCATAACTGCCTCAGACGACGCTGCGAGTATTCTTCCTGGGACAAGTGGGCTCTCTCGATGCGTACGGCTTCATCCTCCGTAACCTTTGGCAGAGGTAGTGGAGAATATTGAAAGACGGGAGCCAAATGTGGTAGCCAGCGTGGATGGGCGAGCTCCCGTTGAAGACGGAGCTCTTGTTGTCTCTCCGCAAAGCGAATGTCTATTCGGGAGGCCAACTGAATCAGTTCAACAAGAGTGGACGGCAGATCCCGACCAGCGAGCTCATCCTTAATATGGCCTGAGAGACCTTGCCACCAAGGCCTCATTATTCCACTTCAATTCAGAGGCAAGGGTGCGGAACTGCACGGAGTAGTGATCCACTGTGGAGTCGCCCTGACGGAGACGGAGCAAAGCCGCCGCCGCGGAGGAGGTGCGGCCAGGTTCCTCAAAGACGTTGCGGAACCCCTGGAGAAAGGCTTGTAGATTCGCCGTCTGCGGATCTCCTCGGTCCCATAACGGAGTAGCCCAGGCCAAGGCTTCCCCCGACAAGAGGCTAATAACAAGGGTCACCTTAGCCCACTCGGTGGGGAAATGGTGCCCCAGAATCTCCAGGTGGATGGAGCATTGACTGATGAAGCCACGGCATTTCCTGGGATCTCCATCACAGCGTGACGGAAGCGGTAGTTGCAGAGAAGGTCCTGGAACGGGTGCAACTGGTGCTGGCGAGAAGGCGGCCGCGGCAGGCGGCGGTAGACGGGCTGCAAGGTCCTGCATCATGGCCGCGAGCTGGTCAATACGCTGGCACTGCTGGGTGACAGCCGTCGAGACGTCCCGGAGAACGGGCAAGGGTACCCTGGCGGAATCCATGGCCAGTTTGTACTGTAACGGGGTTGGTGGATTCGCTGGACCAACGCAAGCGATGATAGCTAAGCCACGCCAGGGAACGGAGTCTAAGTAGCCCCCGGTTTTCACCAGAGCCCGCTGCAAAGCAGGATGGACTTGCTGCGGCGTGAGGCTACCAGGTCGTTACCCCTGACGTGACTTGCTTGCGATGGTGGCCGGGGTACAGCGTGGTACAGAATCGTGATCCAGAGACGTAGTCGGGGACAGGCAGAAGGTCGGGGCAGGCGGCAGAGGTTCGTGGTCAGAGACAGGCAGACGGTCAGGGCAGGCGGCAAACAGGCAAGGTCAGGAAACGTAGCGGAACAGACTGGAACACGGGTAATCAATACGGACTCTAAACACTCTCTAAACTCATGGAAAACACACCAACAAACTGGCAGAGAGTGCTGGGGGCGTATACCTTATATTGGACCAGCGACCGTCAATAACCAATTAAGGGCGCTCTGGCCCTTTAAATCCCGACCAGCCGTCGCGCGCGCGCCTTAAGCAGCGGTAATGTGCACGGCGGCTGTCAGAGCTGGACACAGGAGCGGGGACTGGTAAGTACGGGGTTTCCCGGGCAGGAGGAGAAGGACAACGGCTGCGGACAGCCGCGGCACCAGTGCCCGACCCCGTGCGCGCAGGGGGACGGCCGCGGCGAGCCACGGCGCCGCACGCCGTGACAATGATCATACAGTGCCTCTCATTTGCATTGCTCACTCTGACTTCTTTAAATAAACAGCACTATCTCTGGGAAAGCATGGTGTAAATGAGAGATATCTTTCATTTGCATTCAGTGCATAGTCTCCTTCTTGTGCCTCTTTCCAGTAAGAGAGAGCATAAAAAACCAAAATATTTGTATGTTTTGTACAGTATTAAATGCACTGATTAGTATATGTATGACATACTGACAAGCTCAAGTTTTGGAACCACTCTAAGGTGATCTATAATTAGAAAATGACCTATTATTTAAAGGCTAAGGACATAGTTGCATTGTTTAATTTCATTGCATGTATTATGTGAAAAATAGAGAAAGAAGCATTTCTGAAATTGGTCTTCATTTTTAAATTTTTTTATCCATTATGCTTCTGCAGCTTGCATGCATTGCAATGCACTTCAAACTGCTTGATGATGTTCAGTTCCATTCCCATCAGTTAGGCTCCATAGAGGCTCAATCTCCAGTCCCTCATATCCTCTCCTGGCTTTATATTAAACAGATATTTATTAAAAATGATCTTTTTTCATTTCTTATATCACTATCCTTATTTATATTAAAAGAGGTAACGTTTCTCATCAGGGGGAGGCACCGCGTAGGTGTGTGGAGACTTATAGGAACACTACATCCAATAGGTGACGTTGCAAAGTCTCATTTCCCATGAGCACTTTTGAATACATCTATATTAAAATAACTTTATTTAGTTTTCACATTGACCAATAAGCCCTCATACAAAGATAGCCTTTTCTTGCCACTTTTCAGCTGTGTAGCGGTTATCTCATCATCATCAGAAAGCTTTTTCATAGTGAAGGTAAAAATCTCTGTTACACAATGGAAAACATAAAATTACACCATAGGCATTATGGGATATGGACCGTTTACCCCCTTTTTTCACCCATGACACTGTAACCTCTTTATTTGTCACAGAGCATGCTCAGAATGTTGCTCAATTGAAGTTATATTTCTGCTTAGTTTTCATGTCCAAATATCTAATTGTCTAAATATTTCAAATAAAGCAATTATCTGGACTCTTCTTGGAGTGTCTCCATTGGAGCAATTTTAAAAACAGATCACAGGGCTGGATCAAAATCTTATTCCCTGCTAATGCCATGTAGTTTCCATTAGCAAGAGCCCAAGAC
Source organism: Phyllomedusa bahiana (assembly GCA_025379985.1). NCBI lineage: Eukaryota > Metazoa > Chordata > Amphibia > Anura > Hylidae > Phyllomedusa > Phyllomedusa bahiana. Next base: position 19,444 of record JAODAL010026937.1, read on the forward strand.
CAGGGCCATCTTATGCCCTGGAGCCCCCAAAGTAATGGGCCTCATGTGGTGAACCTATGTCCCCGGAATCCCAGACATATGTCCTAGATCCCAGAGTCATTGCTGCTTATTTAACTGTGTGTTTTTAGGATGTGCAAATGGTAAAATACCATTGTGGAGCAGGGAGTCATTGACTGCCTGTCCTGTCAATGTGTCTTGTAGGCTGCAGGCTGCATAAAGGACGTCAAAAGGGTGTCCTGACATAGGTGGTGTGATGATACTGGTGTTGTAAGGGACCGGTCAGCGACACACACCAAGACACAGACAAGTGAGGCCCTGACACTGGTCCCAGCCCCTGTCCCTGCCTTTTGGGGAACTCGACTCCTTAACAGGCCAGCCCCAACCAGAAGACTCAAGGCTACACTGAGCAGAGTGCACAGACAGAGACAAACAAACACAGAACACAAAAGCCGTAGTCGGACGGTCTGAGTCAGTAACTGGGTGGGCAGCACGGTACCAAGTCGTGAGGCAAAGGGAGAAACGGGGATCAAGCCAAAGGTCAGTTAACAGCCGGGAGACACAGTACAGATACAGGAGGCAGAAGGATAGTCAGAAGCAAGCCAAAGGTCAGGTAACAATAAAGAGCAGAAGGCAAAAAACGGGCGTACTACAGGGAGCTAATACCTATAGCAGGCAAGGGGAAGAGGTATAACAGCCCTTAAATACCTGCCAGAAACCAACAGGACGAAGGTAATAGGTGGACGTAACAGATCGCCTGATAGGAGCAAAGGGCTGTCAATAAACAGAAACAAACAAGGAGCAAGCTTAACCAGTGGAGTGCTGGAAGATTCCTGACCACGGGCGTTGGCCAGGAATCAATCAAGCATGCAGGGAGGAAGACCAAGTTCACACTAGAAAATACAATTGTAAAGTGTTATGTTAGAAACCATGGCTTTCGCCGCAACGTCCGTGGCCGGCGACCAGAGCCAAAAGCCGGGGGTGTGTCAGGCACAATCATGACAGTACCCCCCCCCCCCTTTATGAGGGGCCACCAGACCCTCAACAGACCCTCTAGGTTTGGCAGAGTGGGCTTGGAGAACCTTTCCCTCTACCAACTTGGGGGCATGTATTGCGGATGGAATTCGGAGACAGACATTTTTTGGTCTGGGTCGGCGTTTTTTACCAGGTTTTTTGATCTTTAGTTGGGCGTTTTTTAGAGTCTTATGACTCCTAGCCCAGACTGTGCACAGCGACTAACGGTGGACTCTATCTTAGTTTCACCACCTGCATCGGCAGAATACCTGAGATGGAAATCATCCTCACAGAAAAAGGGGAGCAGTTCAGAAAAAGCAGAATCTGGTGAGTCGGCAGACAAAGACACTGGATTATAAATCAAGGTGGCAACACGCTTTACTGGAGGCAGAATATTTACAGGTTCCTCAATATACTGATGCAAAGATTCTCGTTCCGGGGCAGACAAGTTGAGCTTTGCCCCTGGAATGAGGTCTATGGCGTAATCATCAGGCCGGTGCGGAGACCGATTATCCGCGACGTCCCCATCAACTACGTCATTGAATTCAGAATTACATTCTGAAATATCATGAGCATTAATCACAGTACACACCAAGGGATGGACCACCATAGAATGAGAAACACATGAGTCACCCCATTTGACCAACTCAGTGGTCCTCCAGTCGAACACAGGATTATGGAGGCGGAGCCAGGGCAACCCAAGAATAACCTCTGCAGCGAGTTTCTCCATGACAAAAAACGAAAGCTTTTCTGTATGCGAACTCCCAACATTCAAGGTGACCTCTGCAGTACAAAATGTTATTCTTCCCCCGGTTATGGAGTTAGAATCTACACCTGAAACCCAAAATGGAGAACACAAAGGAACAAATTCCAAACCCCAGGCTTTAGCAACAACCATACTGATAAAACTGGCAGCAGCGCCCGAATCAATCATGGCATGACAGGCAACAGTCTTGGAACTAGAAACCAAGGTTACTGGTAAAAAAAATTGTTATTTACATTAGGAGGTACCTGTACATCCGAGTTACCTTCCTGGAAATCGCTTCGATGTTTGATATTACCTTGTGGTGACATGGGTCTAATCGGACAGTCTCTCAGGAAATGGTCAGGTTTCCCACAATAGAGGCACAACGCATTCTCCAACCGGTGTCTCCTCCTGGTGGCAGCAGATGTGAAACCCAATACCATGGGTTCTTCTCCAGAAAACTGAGGTGAAGATGGTGATGGAGGTGGAAAAGGAGAATTTTTAAAGAAGGTAGAAGGAGGTTGTATGGGAAAGTCTGCCCTGAGCTGAACAGTCGACCCCCCTTGCTTTTCCCTGTGTCTCTCCCTTAATCTTCTGTCGATAGACACAGCCAGAGTCATAAAGTCACTCAGCGTCTCGGGAGTTGGGTGGCTGACCATGGCATCTTTTACCGCATCCGACAGCCCTTGTCTGAAAAGGGTCTTCAGATGTTAGTCTGACCATCCAATCAACGTGCACCATTGGCGGAACTCGGAACAGTAATCTTCGGCTGAGCAGTGGCCTTGCTGAATAGATAGAAAATGGGCCTCTGCCCATGCCACACGGTTGGGGTTATCATAAACCTGACCTAAAGCTAAAAAAAAATCGGTCCACTGATCTCCATTCAGGGGCTTCAGAGGGTATAGCTAATGCCCAATCCTGAGGTGGGCCCTGGAGGAGAGACACAACAACTGCCACTCTTTCAGCCTCAGTGGGAAAATAGTTGAAGCGAAAAAATAAACTACAAGATTCCCTGAAGGCTTGGAACCTGTCAGGATTTCCGTCAAAGAGATCAGGTAGAAGCATCTTAGATTTATGACGGACGTTAGGATCCACAAACACAGGGGCAGGTAGGGACATCGACGGGGCAGAAAGTCCAGGTATCGGGTTAGTTATGCCATCCAGACGCTGCGAGACTTGATTAATAAGCCCCGCCATGCCCTGAAGCTAAGTTGCCAACTTGTCCAAGCGATCGGTGACCGACAGGTCGGTACTCATATTGAATCGCCGGGAGAGTTGACTTGGGTATGGGCCTGCTATAATGTAAGGGACCAGTCAGGGACACACAACAAGACACAGACAAGTGAGGCCCTGACACTGGTCCCAGCCCCTGTCCCTGCCTTTTGGGGAACCTGACTCCTTAACAGGCCGCCCCCAACCAGAAGACTCAAGGCTACACTGAGCAGAGTGCACAGACAGAGACAAACAAACACAGAACACAAAAGCCATAGTCGGACGGTCCGAGTCAGTAACTGGGCGGGCAGCGCGGTACCAAGTCGTGAGGCAAAGGGAGAAACGGGGATCAAGCCAAAGGTCAGTTAACAGCTGGGAGACACAGTACAGATACAGGAGGCAGAAGGATAGTCAGAAGCAAGCCAAAGGTCAGGTAACAATAAAGAGCAGAAGGCAAAAACCGGGCGTACTACAGGGAGCTAATACCTATAGCAGGCAAGGGGAAGAGGTATAACAGCCCTTAAATACCTGCCAGAAACCAAAAGGACGAAGGTAATAGGTGGACGTAACAGAAGGCCTTATAGGAGCAAAGGGCTGTCAATAAACAGAAACAAACAAGGAGCAAGCTTAACCAGTGGAGTGCTGGAAGATACCTGACCACGGGCGTTGGCCAGGAATCAATCAAGCATGCAGGGAGGAAGACCAAGTTCACACTAGAAAATACAATTGTAAAGTGTTATGTCAGAAACCATGGCTTTCGCCGCAACATCCGTGGCCGGCGACCAGAGCCAAAAGCCGGGGGTGTGTCAGGCACAATCATGACAGGTGTACTTTGGGTTGGTTAGAGGCATGGCCTCATGTGGTGTCATGTTTAGACTGATGTGATGTCATGTATTTGGTTAGGGCCCACTGCACCACTATTCTAGAGACCAAAAATGCTAATATGATGGCCCTGCTTGAGATTTTCCTTTACCTATATCAAAAATACCCAAGCCAAGGAATAATGATTTTTAAGCACTTAAGGCATATGTCCTGGTAGCCCTCTTAGAGGACACGCCCCTCCATTATTAGACAACAAGCACGGTTTATGGTAGTCTGGAGATCTAACTAATTATACCAGCATCTAAAGTAGGAGGAATAGAGGGGAATTTAAAGCCCATATGGCTAGAATTGCCCCAACTTGTAATACTTATAATATTTTAGAATCAAAAATTGCTCAAACTATAAGATTTACTTTAAATTTGCTGCCTGGATAAGAACACCTATTTTAAAAAATCCTAATAAGAATTAATTGGGTGTTGGGAGTCCTGACCAGAACCCTCTTATTTTAGCCAGAACAGAGGGCCTCTACTAAACGTATCTCTTTCTTTGAAAGACCTAAAGTTTCCAAGTGTTATATGGGCATCCCACTGATTTCAGTGTGCAATACCCTATTTGCCCTGTAGTGGCACTGCAGATGAATAGAACATTTGTTGCCAGGTTGTCCTTCAGATCAGAACTGATCAATGGGGAAATACAGTGTCTCACAAAAGTGAGTACCTCCCTCACGTTTTTGTAAATATTGTATTATATCTTTTCATGGAACAACACTGAAGATACGAAACTTTGATGCAATGTAAAGTAGTCATTGTACAGCTTGTATAACAGTGTCAATTTGGTGTGCCCTTAAAATAACTCAACACATAGCCATCGATGTCTATACTGCTGGCAACAAAAGTGAGTACAACCCTAGGTGAAAATGGACAAATTGTGCCCAATTTGCCATTTTCCCTTACTGGTGCCATGTGACTCATTAGTATTACAAGGTCTTAAGTGTGAATGGGGAGCAGGTGTGTTAAACTTGGTGTTGTCGCACTCATACCCTTTCATACTGACCACCGGAAGTTCAACATTGCCCCTCATGGCAAAAGAGCTGTCTGAGGATCTGAAAAAAAGAACTGTTGCTCTACATAAAGATGGCTTAGGCTATAAAAATATTGCCAACACTCTGAAACTGAGCTGCAGCACAGTAGCCAAGACCATACAGGGGTTTAGCAAGACAGGTTCCACTCAAAACAGGCCTCCCCATGATCGACCAAAGAAGGTGAGTGCACGTGCTCAGCATCATAGCCAGATATTGTCTTTTCAAAATAGATTGCATTTCTGCAGATGTTAAACGGATAGGGGAGAGCCTGTCAGTACTCAGACCATACGCCATGGTCTGCATGGCTGACGTCCCAGAAGGATGCCTCTTCTAAAGATGATGTGCAAGAAATCCCCCCAAACAAACAGACTAAGGACATAGATTATTGGAACTGTCCTGTTGTGGTCTGATGACACCAAGATAAACTTATTTGGGTTAGATGATGTCAAGCATGTGTGGTGGCAACAAGGTGAGGAGTAGAAAGACAGGTGTGTCTTGCCTACAGTCAAACATGGTGGGAGTGTAATGGTTTTGGGCTGCATGAGTACTTCTGGCTGTGGGCAGCTACAGTTCATTAAGGGAAGCATGACTGCCAACATGTAATGTTACATACTGAAGCAGAACAAGATCTCCTCCTTTTGAGGGTGAGGGTGCTGGACTGGCCAAACGTGTCTCCAGACCTAAACAAATTTTTGCATCTGTGGGATATCCTCAAACGAAAGGTGAAGGAGTGCAAGGTCTCTAACATACCCCAGATCTGTGATGTCACCATGGAGGAGTGGAAGAGTATCCCATTGTCTGCAACCTGTGAAACTGTAGTGAACTCCATGCACAATAGAGTCAAGGCAGGGCTGAAAAATACTAGTGGCCAAACAAAATATTGAGTTTAAGGGTGTACTCAATTTTGCTGCCAGTAGTTTAGACATTGATGGCTTTCTATTGACATATTTATTTTGAAGGCATCCCAAATGTACACTGTTATACAAGCTGTGCACTAACCACTTTACATTGTATAAAAGTGTCATATCTTCAGTGTTGTCCCAAGAAAAAATACAATACAAAATTTTAAAAAATGTGAGGGGTGTACTTACTTTTATGAGATACTGTAAGCAGTTATATACCTTGTGATCAACTTACCATTGGGTTCTTTCAAATATAAAAAAGAATTGTCCAAAGAACCCCTTAAGAATTTTCAGAAATGTACCGAGTTCAGTTTCCTGTAGTTAAAAAAGATCATCACTCATACTTTCAGAGAGTAGATGAAAATTTAACCCCTTTACTTACAACTTCACAAATGATTTATAGTAGAAAATTATAAAAGACTTTGACTTTTATAAAAATAGAATAAAAAAAATGGACTATAAATAATACATCTCAAGTAATGACATCTGCCACCATTAATCATAACTGATTCATGAATTTAATACAGGCTGTGTGTACATAGGATACCTAAGACAAGAGATTGCTTTTCAGCCATCAGTTAATTGTGTTTTCATTAAAATGTAATGCACTTTTTAGAAAGCCCTAGTCCCTGTGCTCAAAGAATATTCATGGCTATTAATAATTTTTTTTAATGTCCTAATTGATTTTTCTTGAATGCATCGTACATCTCACATCTCAGATATAGTTGTTTGTCGTGTATAGAGTTAATCACATAAGTGGCAGACTGATAAATAATGAAAAACAGCTCAGAATTTCCTTCTTGATGTGAGTTTCTCTCACTACTCAAAAGCTAAGCTGTAAACATACAGTTCCTTGAGACAAAAGCGGGTAATCAATCATAATGGACGCTATAGGGGCTGAGTGGTTAGCTGCAATCTGTGGGGCTCACAATCTAATTAACCTACTTTCGGCACACATTAAGGTCAATTTCATGAGAGTCAATAATATATCAGTATATTTTTGGAGTGTGCAAAGAAATTGAAGTTCCCCGAGAAAACCCATAACAGCAAGGAGAGAACAAAAACTCTATGCAGATGTTGTCCTTGATTGAGTAAGATTGCAGGACCTCAGATATGCAGGGCACTAAAACACTGTGCTGCATTCAGTTCATAGCTTACAAAGGGCAACAACTACATGGAATTTGTATGTTCTATTCATGTTTCTGTAGGTGTAACGTCAGGAAAATTTTTTAAAAAAATCCGGGTTTGCTGCTTTTTTCTTACATTTCCCTCAAAAAATGGACTAAAAGGTGATCAAAAGTGGCATATACCCCAGACTTCACTTGTTGGCCAGTGCTGTGTAAATCAAGAAATAAAGTCTCAAAAACTAATGGTGCTTTTATGCTCACGAGTCCTGTCCAGGCAAAAGTTTATGGCCACAAGCAAGGTGTTTCTAGTTTTCTAAAACTAGGAAATGTAGGACAATAGTTTGGATAATAATAAGAGAGCTATCGTTTCAATGTGGGCTAAGAGCAGCTGGAAACATTATGGGCCACATGTATGAATCCCGCCGGGTCGGGGCACACCTTTCCGCCAGTTTTCCGGCGGAATCTGCGCCCGATTTATGTCGGGGCCGGGGCGCGCTCATACATAGCATGTAAAGTCCGCCGCGCCTCGCCAGTGTTTTAGGCGCAGTGCGGGTCCGAGGCGCAGTGCGTGGCTCCGCCTATGATTCAACGCAGGAGGTAGTGCGGTCAAACATGCGGGGAAAAGTCCGCCGTGTCTGGCCAGTGTGTTAGGCGCAGTGCGGTGACTGAGGCGCAAAGCGGGGCTGCGCCTATGATTCGCCGCCGGAGGTAGCGCACTCATACATGCGGGGAAAAGTTCCCTGCGCCTCGCCAGTGTGTGTGGGGCACAGTGCGGGGACATGGGCGCAGTGCGGGACTTAGGGGCCGTGCGGGACTGCGCCGAAAAACAGTTCTGATGCGAGACAGGCTGGAGAACAGCGAGAAATTGTTCCACATGTCGGTGCGGAGTATGAATCAAAAATCGCCTTTATAAAGGCGTTCAACATTCTCAGGAAAAGAGCTGAAACCTTAAAAATAAAAAATACATAAAACAAAATCACTTTCCAAATATCCTAATTCAAGAATTAGGATATTGGAAATTGCCGGAAATACAGTAATTCAAAATTCCGAAAGCTATGCTGATTGGTCGGCATAAACCGGCCAATCAGAATAGGAGCGACAGTGAACCATCAAAACCTATGGGGAAGTTTAGACCAATCAGAATCCATGGCGGGATAGTTCAAAATACAGTAAAAATGCTGAAAAGAGCTGATTGGTTAAGCTACCGGGGACTTGGCTAGCTCAGCCAATCAGAATAGGAGCGACAGAGACCCATTCTAGCCTATGGAGAAGTTTAGACCAATCAGAATCCACGGCGGGACAGTTCAAAATACTGTAAAAATGCTGAAAAGAGCTGATTGCCTGAGCTAGCGGGGGCTGGGCTAGCTCAGCCAATCAGAGCGCGAGCTACTTCTCCCATTATAGTCTATGGAGAGATGGGCGCAATGCAATCTCGGCTCTCAGCGCCGTGCGGCATGAAGTATTAATCAAAAAATCATTTTTATTAAGTGTAAAACATTATCAGATAAAGAGCAGAACCCTTCTTTACAAAGAAAGCAGTTAAAAATCCCGAACAACTGCGTTGTCGCCGAGACCGGCGCTACATAGGGACTTGCAATAGAGAGAATCGCCGGGAAATACAGTAATTCAAATTGTTTAAGCTCTTCTCATTGGTCGGCATAAACCAGCCAATCAGAATAGGAGCGACAATGTCCCATTATATCCTATGGAGAAAAATTGACCAATCATATTCCAAGGCGGGACAGTTCAAAATACAGTAAAAATGCAGAAACGAGCTGAATGGTTGAAGCGGCGGGGGCTCGTCCAGCTTAGCCAATCAGAGCGCGAGCTACTTTCTCTTAGAGTTGTATGGGGAAAAGAAATTCTGTGCGCGCTCTGTGATTGGCTAAGTTAAAAGTGGCGCCTTTTTTTGGACCAATGGGAGAGCGAGCGACGCTCCTATGGGTTTTCTAATGCAATCTGAAATCATACTGTACACGGCCGAAATCAAATTATAAGACTCCAGAAGTGGTCCTGATGTGTAAATAAAATGAATAATAATATGGGGGTAACGAAAAAAAATATTATATCAATAAAATCATGTTTATTTCTTTATTTTCGTTAGCCAAGGATCAATAATATGGGTGCAACGAAAATAAAGAAGTAATCAGGAGTTTATTGATTTAATATATTTTTTTCGTTACCCCCATATTATTATTCATTTTATATACACATCGGGACCACTTCTGTAGTCTTATAATTTGATTTCGGCCGTGGACATTTTGATTTCAGATAGCATTAGAAAACCCATAGGAACGTCGCTCACTCTCCCATTGGTCCAAATAACCGCACCTCTTTTAACTCAGCCAATCACAGAGCGCGCTCAGAATTTCTTTTCCCCCATAGAACTCTATGAGAAGTAGCTCGCTCTCTGATTGGCTAAGCTGGACGAGCCCCGCCGCTTCAACCAATCAGCTCGTTTCTGCATTTTTACTGTATTTTGAACTGTCCCGCCTTGGAATATGATTGGTCAATTTTTCTCATAGGATATAATGGGACATTGTCGCTTCCTATTCTGATTGGCTGTGTGTTATATGCCGACCAATGAGAATAGTTTAAACAATTTGAATTACTGTATTTCCCGGGGATTTTCTCTATTTGCAATTCCCTATGTAGGCCGGTCTCGGCGACAAACGCGTTGTTTGGGTTTTTAATGCTTTATTTGTAAAGAATGGGTTTGCTCTTTATCTGATAATGTTTTACACTTAATAAAAGTGATTTTTTGATTAATACTTCATGCCGCACGGCGCTGAGCACTGAGATTTCAGAGCGCCCATCTCTCCATAGACTATAATGGGAGAAGTAGCTCGCGCTCTGATTGGCTGGGATATCCAAGCCACGCTAGTAGCTCAGCCAATCAGCTCTTTTCTGTCTTTTACTGTATTTTGAACTGTCCCGCCTTTGATTTTGATTGGTCCAACTTCTCCATAGGATATAATGGGTCTTTGTCGCTCCTATTCTGATTGGCTGGTTTATGCCGACCAATGAGAATAGTTTAAACAATTTGAATTACTGTATTTCCCGGGGATTTTCTCTATTGCAATTCCCTATGTAGCGCCGGTCTCGGCGACAAACGCGTTGTTAGGGTTTTTAACTGCTTTATTTGTTAAGAAGGGTTCGGCTCTTTATCTGATAATGTTTTACATTTAATAAAATTTTATTTTTTATTAATACTTCATGCCGCATGGCGCTGAGCGCCGAGATTTCAGTGCGCCCATCTCTCCATAGACTATAATGGGAGAAGTAGCTCGCGCTCTGATTGGCTGGGATAGCCAAGCACCCGCTAAATCAGCCAATCAGCTCTTTTCTGTCTTTTTACTGTATTTTGAATTATCCTGCCGTGGATTCTGATTGGTCTAAACTTCTCCATAGACTAGAATGGGTCTTTGTCGCTCCTATTCTGATTGGCCGAGCTAGCCAAGCCCCCGCTAGCTCAGCCAATCAGCTCTTTTCTGTCTTTTTACTGTATTTTGAATTATCCCGCCGTGGATTCTGATTGGTCAATCCTTCCCCATAGGTTTTAATGGTTCACTGTCGCTCCTATTCTGATTGGCCGGTTTATGCCGACCAATCAGAATAGGTTTCAGAATTTGAATTACTGTATTTCCCGGCAATTTACAATATCATAATTCTTGATATTGCGTCGTTCTAGAGTTTAGGAAAGTGTTTGGTTTTTTTAATTATTTTTATTTTTTACGTTCCGCTCTTGTCTGACACTTTTTTCCGCCTTTATACAGGCGATTTTTTTCGGAATCATACTCCTGCTGCACGGAGCGGAGCGCCGAAATTTCTGTCGCGATCTTCTATCTGCTTCCTCGCATGTTCGGATCCTGCTTCACTTCGCCGCCGCCGGAGCATTTAGACCAAAAAAAAAACCTGGTCTGCCTGTCGGAGCTGCCGAGCGCTGCACTGCGCCTCGCTTTGCCGACTCGCCATCGTACATGCCTCGGAGGATACGAGCGCGCCGCTTCCTGCCCCGGAACGCCTACCCCGCGCCCACACCGCGCCCATTGCCCGCCCCTTCATGCGGGGCGCAGCTGAAAGTGGCGAACACTGCGCCTAACACTGAATCCCCGCGTCCGACAGCGGGATTCGGGCTGTTAGGCGCAGTATACGCCAAAAAACGGGCGAAAAGCCCGATCATACATGTCGCCCTATGTTTGGAACAGAAATGACGTATATGTGGAAAAATGGCAAATCTCTGTCTCCGAATCAGACAGTACTTTGTTAGTCCAATAGACTGTGAATGGAGCAGCAGTCCTCAGGTTCAACCACTACTTTGTTAAGAGTCTTCCTGACTGCATGAGAGCAGTGAGCAGGGATGGGAGACCCGTTTTAGAGATCAGTAGGGGTTCGAACAGTGGGACCTCCAGCAATAAGACATTCATTACCTATCCTGTGAATAGTTGATAAATGTCTTTGGTGGCACAACCCCTTTTTACCAAATCTGCCATTTGTTAAAAGTATCAGGTTGTGGCAATTACCATTGCAAGACAACATGACTCTGGGTGAAAAGCAGGCTTTACTTTGTAGCATTATAAAGCAACATCATCAGTCGGTGCCAACTGCAAAGACCATGACTGTGAAGACCATTAGTATTAAATGCATCATTCAAGGAAATGGCCAACCATACAATACATGGATGGTCAAGTTCCACCACAGAAAGATAGAGGTAAGGAGGAGGGTTGGGGTGGGCAAGCATCCATAGGCCCTTATAAGACATTTACCATTTCGTCTACTACTTTTTATTAGATCAGCAAGTTGTTTCTGTCTTCTCGTGTGTGTGTGTGTGTGTGTGTGTGTGTGTGTGTGTGTGTGTGAGTTGTGTGTGTTTGGAGTGGTTACATGGTGACTTCTCAGGTTCTTTGCATGTCAGCAGACCTGTACACACATGGTGCAGACTGTACTGCACAGTCTTGTCTAGTCATAATACATCAAGTTCTAGTTTATTGAAGTCTCTGGTCTAATGTAGTTGTGTCAAGTTCTAGTACATTGCTGTTTCCTGTTTGGGCAAGTTCTAGAGTTTTCTAATCCTTGAGTTTATCAGTTTGGTGTTTGTGTACTTTCTGCTGGAGTCTATGAGTCCTAGAACGGCTTTCTATATTTGGGTCAGTTGTAGCTTAGGGACAATTATGAAAGATAGTTTTAGGGTCATTTTCAGGAATAGAAGTTCTGGTGTCAAGGACAGTAGAAGGGCTAGGTTTTGAAATATTCAGGTACAGTTAGTTATGGTGAGTTGTCATTATTACTGTCTAGCTTCTGGATAGATCATGTGGAATCTCCACCAACCGTGATCCAGTCACTATAGGCCTTGATGTCCATTTGATGAATCATCTAGTGGGGAGTCTTTCTAGTATTTGATTTCCACATTGATGTGTATAGTTGCTGGTATACGTCTCCGTTTGATTTTGGATGTGGCTTGGGGTCCACCAGTGTCGTTACAATGGGTTGTCTATATGAGACAAGCATTTTTAATGCCTACACTTTCAATCTAAGCTGTACAATTGTGCTACACTTCAAAATGGTAAAACTGAGGTCCACTAGTCATTGATAAGATTTTCTCCATGGACGACCAACATTTTTTTGCAATAAATGAAGTTGAAATGTGAAAAATAAAGTTTTCCACTTTACTGCCTGTTATACATATATTATATATATACATGTATTACATATGAATCCACCAAAGGTGAACCTTTACTTTTATGTTAGCAATTCTTTTCATGCATAAGTTGACCATAAAGCAGTACTTTAAAAAACATGAAACAATAGCAAGCTTTTCTTCTTGACAAATGTTAACACTTGGGACTTCCTCTTTAATTCATGTAAAGACATTGATGACACATTATCTCCTTTAGACTACTCACAAATTTTGCCTTCTTTTCCCACTTACAGCTAACAATCTTAAGTACTCAACTCTATTTAGTTTACAAAAGATTGAAACCACTCAATAACACATCCAGGACCAGTAGCAGCAGAACTGTACAAACATTACGTGTTGGGATATTTTAGCATGATATGGACATGCTTCAAGAGTCACTTTCACAATGAGAGATGAATTCTTTCAACACTATTAATGTGGAATAATGCTTGCAGATTGGTTTGAGGTGTTTGGTTTTGACACGACGTTACATGACAACAATATTGTATTAAAGCGAAAGACAGAATGTCAAGTTAAGTATAGTCCTTACAGCAAGAATACTAGTAACACAACATTACTCATATCCTTATCTTGACTGTCCATCATCTGAACCTAATTACACAAATAAATTAAATAAATCCTTAAGCCTCATAAGTCATGGAAAAGTACAGCCATACTGAGGAGTGTAATCTAAGGAAACAATGTAAGCGTGTCACCCTAACCTCACAAAGGGGATGAACTATTGAGAACCCTTGTGCCATATCCCCTCATCAGCTGGCATAAAAGAATACTATGCTCATAGTTGGACAGATAGTCTATCAGAGCAAGAAGAGGATAGTCAAAAAAAAGTCAGACAATGTTCAGAGCAAGTGACAGGTAAGGAGAATATTTAAGTAAATAGTTGTATCAGGACCAAGAAAATCACAAACAGAAGATACAGTTGCTATTGCCTAGCGAATGGGAACCTAAAGGTACGGCAATAGGGTAATCGCAAGAGTCCCTTTAACCCGTTCCCAACATTGGATGTACCTGTACATCCTAGCAGGAAATAATTTGACGCAATTGGATGAACAGGTACGTCCTGGACATCATGTGGGTTCTCAAGCAGGATTCGCACAATCGAAACATGGAACCAGCTGCAAATTACAGGGCTCACTCCGGCAGCTGCGATCACAGCAGCTAAGGGAAAGACAGAGGGATGGTTTCGGGCTGCTTGTGACGTCACTATGCCTGGCCGTGTCCTGTTTGCATTGCTGGTATAGTAATTGACAGTAACTGTGACATGGTGCCCAATAAAATCTGCTTTCCAAAAGCCAAATAGTGGAGAACATGGAGAACAGTGCTACTGTGTACTGCACTCCATTGTAACAATGATCTTAAGGTCCCTGATACAAGTGCACTATGGGGACAAGTCAAATAAGTTAATAAATTACAAAAAAGTGAAAAAAAGTAAAACAAAAAATAAAATAAAAAACATGTACACCATCCTTTTCCCCTTTACAAACGCCAATCGCCCCAAAAAGATTGAAAATAAAGTACGCATTTTTGGTATTGCTGTGTGCGTAATGACCTACTAAAAACAGTCACAGAATTTCAAATTTCATTCATCCAACAGCACATAAAATGGAATAAAGAGCAATGAAAAAGTCATATAAATGTCAGAATGGTGTCAATGGAAACATCAGTTCATGCCACAAAAAAAAAACCTTACATAGCTCTATGTATGGAAAAATAAAAAGTTATGGCTATCAGAAGATAGTGATGCATAAATATTGTTTTACACAATAAAAGCACTTTTTTAAAGTGCTTCAACATAAATTGTTAAAAAATCTATATAAAATGGGTAACAACATAATGGTATCGACACACACAGAGTAAAACTAACTTGTCACGTATACTACACAGTGAGCACTGTTAAAAATAAAAAAACACTACTAGGATTGCAGTATTTTATTCACCCTTGTTTCCAAAAAAACGGTTTTAAAGGCAATCAAAAAGCCTTGTCCTTCAAAAATGATACCAATAAAAATGTCAACTCATCCCGCAAAAATCAAGCTGCTAGACAGCTCTGTACACAGAAACTCAGACTATGGCAATGTAAAAATGTTTTTTCCTTTTTTAATAAATGTGTTTTTATTGTAGAAAGGCAGTAAAACATAAAAAAAAAAAAAAAATATATATTTATTTATATATATATTTTTTATATATATTATATATTATATATATATATATATCTATATATTATATAATTGTATTGTATCAACCTGCTGAGTAAAGCTAGAATGTCATTTATACCGTATGGTACCAGGACTGCTGTAAGTTCAAAACACCTGTAACGGTCTGCGGTAGTGGATCCGCTGGACCACCGCAAGCGATGGTGGAAGCCCACACCAGGGAGCGGAATCTAAATAGGTCCGGTTTTCACCAGAGCCCGCCGCAAAGCGGGATGGACTTGCTGTGGCGGGAGTCTACCAGGTCGCTTCCACTGGCGGAACCTGCTTGCGGTGGTGGCCAAGGGTAGGCGAGGTACAGATACGTCAGGACAAGGCTTCAGGAACGCTTTCACAATAGGCAATGGGCACTAAAGATCCGACGTGGTCACTAGGAAGAGGCAGGCTTAAATAGGGGCAGCGACTGGCAATAGCCAATTATCGGCGTGCTGGCCCTTTAAATTTAACACTGCCGGCGTGCACGCCCTAGGGAGCAGGACCGCACACCGAGAGACAGAAGCAGCCACAGCAGGAGCGTGGCCGGGTAAGTGGGACATGGGACCTGCAGGGGAACGAGCGCGCCCGCGACCTGATGTGCGGGACGCGGCGGCGCTCAGCAACGGGTCACAGGTGCATCTGTGACCCGGGACGAGGGTCACGGGGGCCCATCCTTTGACAGTACACCCCCTTTGGCTCCCCCTCTTTCTGGTCTAAAGGGAATCTCGGGAATTATGTTACGGTCCAGAATGGTCTCTTCTGGCTCCCAAGACCTTTCCTCTGGCCCGAACCCCTTCCAATCAACAAAAAAATATCGTTTCCCTCTAGTCCTCCTCATACCCAAGATCTCTTTGACTGAAAAGACATTAGAGGCATTGGCCACAGACAAAGGAGGGACTGTCTTCCAAGAGAAATGATTCAGGACCAGGGGTTTTATTAGCGAGACATGAAAGGAGTTCGGGATGCGCATGGTAGGTGGGAGCCGGCGTTTATAGGCCATCGAGTTAATGCGCTTCAGGACCTCGAAAGGTCCCAAAAAGTGGGGTCCCAGTTTTTTTAACTCGGGGGTTTTGAGGTGGACATATTTGGTCGACAGCCCCCACCTTGTCACTCGGGGAGAAGACTGGAGGGGGGCTTTTTCTTTTATCTGCTTGGGCCTTCGTGCGCTCAGAAGCATGTAGCAGAGATTGGCAGGTCAGAGCCCAGATGGCCTTCATGTCCTGGACCAACGCGTCCGCTGCCGGGACCTCTGACAGGGATGCCAACGGGAGAGGTGGGCGGGGATGCAAGCCATACACGATGTAGAAGGGAGAGGCAGCCGCCGACTCTGAGTCTAGGGAATTGTAAGAAAATTCTGCCCACGGAAGCAAGTTGGACCAGTCATCTTGTCGAGCAGAGACGAAGTGGCGTAGGTAACTCCCTAGAACCTGATTGACTCTCTCTACCTGACCATTCATCTGGGGATGGTAAGCTGAGGAGAAAACAAGCTTCATCTGGAGTTGAGAACAAAGGGCCCACCAGAACTTAGAAACGAACTGGAACCCTTGATGCAAGACGATCTGCTGAGGAAGCCCGTGCAAACGAAAATGTGGTGAAAAAACAGCTCGGCCAGGCGTGGGGCAGAAGGCAGGCCTGGCAGTGGAACAAAATGCGCCATTTTAGAAAAAGCCCCGCCGGTTTGTGACGAGGTGTCTTGTTGCGGGCACAGGAGGTACACGACACGACGAATTCCTTGACATCTTTAGCGAGGTCCTGCCAGCAATAGAGTCGTGAGATCAGGAGAAACGTCTTGCGAGCACCGGGATACTCAGCCACCAATGAGCAGTGTCCCCACATCAGGGTATGCCTTCGGAGCGCAGGGCTAACGTATGTCTTCCCAGGTGGGACGTTCTGAAGGTCAATAGGAGCTGCGGTGACAAGACACTCTGGGGGGATTATGTTCTCTGGGGTCACTTCTCCCCCCACCACGTCGGAGGCATGGGAGAGGGCGTCAGCCTTCACGTTCTTTTCTGCAGGATGGAAGTGAATCTGGAAATTAAACTGGGAGAAGAAGAGCGACCACCTAGCTTGGCATGGATTGAGTCGCTGGGCCGTCTGTAGGTACTGGAGGTTCTTGTGATCAGAATAGATACAAATGGAATGCCGAGCACCTTCCAGCAGATAACTCCATTCCTCCAAAGCCAGTTTGATGGCTAATAATTCCCAGTCTGCGATAGTGTAATTCTTTTCCGCCAGCAAGAATGTCTTGGACAAGAAGCCACAAGTGACCGTTTTGCCTGTGGGCCCCTTTTGCGTGAGGACTGCTCCAACTCCCACCGACGAGGCGTCTACTTCAAGCGAGAAGGGTTTCGCAGGGTCCAGCCGCGACAGGATAGACGCAGTGGCAAAGGTAGTCTTCAGTTTGGAGAATGCTTCCTCGGCCTCAGAGGGCCAGCTACGTGGATTTGTGTTTTTCTTCGTAAGGGCCACAATGGGAGCCACCAGCGTGGAAAAATGCGGGATGAACTGCCGGTAATAATTGCAGAAATCCAGGAACCGCTGTATGGCCTGAAGGCCCACTGTGCATGGCCATTGCAACACGGCCAACAACTTGGCTGGGTCCATCCATAGGCCTTGGTCCGAGAAGATATAGCCCAGAAATGGAAGGCTAGCTTGATGAAAGAGGCACTTCCCCAGTTTGGCATACAGGCGGTTAGCTCGTAGGCGCCTCAGTACCTGGCGAACGTGGACGTGGTGATTCTCTAGATCAGGTCAGTACACCAAGATGTCGTCCAGGTAGACCACGACACAGGTATAAAGGAGATCCCTGAAGACGTCAGTCACGAACTCCTGGAAGACGGCAGGCGCATTACACAGTCCGAATGGCATGACCAGGTACTCAAAGTGCCAGTCCCTGGTGTTAAAGGCCGTCTTCCATTCATCACCCTTACGGATACGGACCAAATTGTAGGCCCCCCTCAAATCCAGCTTGGAGAAGATCTTTGCACCCCACAGGCAGTCAAAGAGCTCCGTGATCAATGGCAGAGGGTACCGGTTCTTCGCCGTGATCTTGTTAAGACCCCGGGAATCGATGCAGGGCTGTAAGGAACCGTCCTTCTTTTCTATGAAGAAGAATCCTGCACCCGCGGGAGAAGAGGACTTACGTATAAACCCCTTCTGGAGATTCCCCCGAATATTCTCCGACATAGCTTGTGTCTCAGGAACGGACAAGGGGTAGACTCTGCCCCGAGGAGGACTAGTACCTGGCAGTAAGTCAATTGGGCAATCGTATGGACGATGAGGAGGGAGACTATCGGCTTGCTTCTCAGAGAACACATCGGCGAACTCCAGATATTCGGGAGGTAGTCCGGGCAACGGCTCACGGGGGGTTGAGTGGGAGCAGGAAAGCACTGGGCGAGGTGCCACCAAACAACGACTCCGGCAATTAGGACCCCAGCGAGTTACTTCTCCAGATGTCCAGTCCAGCATAGGAGAATGGAGCCGCAGCCATGAAAGCCCGAGGAGGACCGCCGAATAGGAGTGAGACAACACGTAGAAGGAGATCTTTTCCTTATGTAGGGCCCCTACGTGGAGGGACAGTGGTTTGGTGATAAGTTGTATGGTGTCGCTTAGCAGCTCCCCGCTGACCGAGGAGATCAACAGCGGCTTTTCCAAGCGGACCACCGGGAAAACAAATACTGCATAAACTAAGAACGGTGGATACAGTTCCCTGCAGAGCCCGAGTCCAGGAACGCCGAGACTTGAAACGAGAGTCCAGCATCAGTCACGACCTCTACCGGCATCATCAGCCGTGGAGAGGAGGAATTTGCACCTAGCCTAGGAACGCCTCTCCCACAAAAACCTAGGTGCGGGGGGGTTTCCTGCATGCTTGGGACGTTGGGACAATTCCTCCGGAATTTGCTCGGGTGCCACAGTATAGGCACAAATTTTTTTGCCGACGTTGGGCCAACTCCAGCTCAGTGGGGTGTTCCTCAGAGGGAGTTGGTGACAGTTGCACAGGAGGCCTCTGGAACACCGGTGCCAGGCGTGGGAACTGGCATGGTCGGGCTAACTCACGCTCTTGCCGAAGCTCTTCTTCCCTTTCGGCGAAGCACACGTCGATGAGGGTGGCCAACCGGATCACGCCGCTGAGGGAAAATGAGGTGTCCCTTGCGGCCAACACATCCTTAACTTGACTTGAGATCCCCTTCTTAAAGGTGGCGCACAGAGCAGCCTTGTTCCAAGTTAGCTCCGATGCTAAGGTGCGGAACTGCACCGTGTAGTCTCCTACGGACGAATCCCCCTGGCGCAGGGTTAGGAGGGCTGTCTCGGCGAAGGATGCACGTGCTGGTTCCTCAAACACGTTGCGGAATTCCCTGAGGAAAGACTGTAGATCCGCCGTTATCGGATCATTCCTGTCCCACAGAGGTGTGGCCCATGCCAGGGCCTTCCCGGAGAGCAGGCTAACCACGAATGCCACCATTGAACGTTCGGCCATCAGCTCCACGTGCATCGAACATTGGGTGACGAATCCCCTGCAGAGTTTCGAGACTCCATCGAAATTAGACGGGATCTACAGCCGGAGCTTGGGGCCCACTGGGGCCAGAGGAACCGCCGAAGCGGGAACAACCACGGGAGGTGGCGAAGGTTGCTGCCGGGCGGTGATGAGTTGCTGCATCATGGTGGACAACTGGTTCAGTTGCTGCGCCTGTTGACCCGGTTGCTGTGACTGCTGAGTAACAATGGTCGTTAGGTCCGCCACACTGGGCAGTGGCACCTTGGCGGGATCCATGGCCGGATCGTACTGTAACGGTTTGCGGTAGTGGATCCGCTGGACCACCGCAAGCGATGGTGGAAGCCCACACCAGGGAGCGGAATCTAAGTAGGTCCCGGTTTTCACCAGAGCCCGATGGACTTGCTGCGGCGGGAGTCTACCAGGTCGCTTTCACTGGCGGAACTTGCTTGCGGTGGTGGCCAAGGGTAGGTGAGATACAGATACGTCAGGCAGGCTCGTAGTCGGGGACAGGCAGGAAGGTCAGGGCAGGCGGCAGAGATTCGTGGTCAGGAACGTAGGCGAGAAGGTACAGTACACAGTAATCAGGACAAGGCTTCAGGAACGCTTTCACAATAGGCAATGAGCACTAAAGGAAGAGGCAGGCTTAAATAGGGGCAGCGACCGGCAATAGCCAATTACCGGTGCGCTGGCCCTTTAAATTCAACACTGCCGGCGCGCGCGCACCGAGAGACAGAAGCAGCCGCAGCAGGAGCGTGGCTGGGTAAGTGGGACACGGGACCTGCAGGGGAACGAGTGCGCCCGCGACCCGATGTGCGGGACGCGGCGCCGCTCAGCAACGAGGGTTGCAGGGGCATCCGTGACAGCACCCCACAAAAACCTTGATAAAAATTATCAAAGCGTCATATGGACCTTATAATGGTACCAATAAAAACGTCAACTGATCACGCAAAAAACCAGGCTCTTAATCAGATCCATAGACAGAAAATAAAACAGTTAAGACTGTCAGAATAGGACAACATAAAAACGCAATTCTTTATAAACACATTTCTCTTGTGTAAAAGTAATAAAACACAAAAAACTATATGAAATTTATATAATTGCAATTGTACCAACTGCATAGTAAAATGATCCTGTAATTTACAATGCACGGAGAACACTGTAAAAATGAAGCCCAAAAAACAATGGTGGAACTGCAATTCCCCACCTTCCCCATTTTCAAGGCCCAATGCTGAAGAAACAGTGGAACACCTGTGCACCCAAAATGCACAATACACCCCTAGATGAGATCCATGAGGTGTTAGATCCAAAATGATCTTTTGGAAGGTTTCACCTGTTCTTTTGGGGGCTTTGTAAATGTGATATGGTGCCCAATAAAATCTGCTTTCCAAAAGCCAAATAGTGTTCCCTCTCTTGCACGCCTTGGCATGCACCCAAAGAGCAGTTTACACCCACATATAGGGTGTTGCCGAACTTTTAAGTAGTGATGAGCGATTGTGTCAACTATCGTTATCGAGTCGATAGTCAATATCATCAATTATCATGCCGATAGTCGATAACAGATTATCGGTGATGACCATTAAAGTCTATGGGAGAGGAACAACAGCTTCATTCTTACACCCAAACAGGGCTGGAGAAGCTGGAATTAACATCCACAACAGTAAACTGGATACGTGCTACATCTTAGGCAAGACAATTAGGCAACAAGAGTCACAGAAAAAAAGTCACACACTATTCACAATCCCTGTCCTGTACCACAGCATGACCCTTAAACCTGCATGACCCACAGATTAAAAAGTGCCGGAAAAAGGAGTCCTTGAACCACCATTTTAGTTGAACAGGACATTGACTATGCCTTTCCTGGACCGCAGCATGACCCTTAAATCTACATGACCCACAGATAAAAAAGTGCCTGAAAAAGGAGTCTTTGAACCACCATTGTAGTTGAACTGGACATTGACTATCCCTGTCCTGGACCACATCATGACCCTCAAACCTGCATGAGCCACAGATTAAAAAGTGCCGGAAGAGAGTAGTCTTTGAAGCAGTATTTTAGTGAAATGGAAATTGACTATCCATATCCTGTAACGCAGCATGACCCAAAAACCCGCACTTATGGACCATCATCATAAAATTTCACAATAAGAAATAAACTATATTAAAAACAACTAGTTTTCCAATACTGCTGCGGCTAGATGTACTTGCCATTCTACTGGTGACATTGTTCCACCTTGACATTAGAATGTGAAGCAAACAAAACAGATGTTCCCAGTAGGTCAACGAGCCCTGTCTGAAAATACTGCATTCTACTGTCAAGTGGGTTGAAGGAAATTACTGATCAAGGCAGGTGAGGCTGTAAACGGGGATCACGCAGTTTCAGCTAGCAGGGCTGGAGTTACAGTGGGTGCGGTGAGAGCCAGGGCTGGTGTTCGTCATCTATTAACACGCAGGTTCAGCTAGCAGGACCAGAGTTACAGTGGGTGCGGTGAGAGCCAGGGCTGGCATCCATCATCTATTAACAAGGCAAAAATGCACTTATGACACAGCATCGAAAAGAGTCGTGCTGAAGCAGAGTGCGGAAGCGGAAGTGTGAGCTAAGACCTTTGACCCTTTGGCCACTGTTAACAATTGTGAAGAACAAATGTCTGTTAGAGACCACATTTTTTATAATAGGACATGTAGTATAGATGTATTTCACAGTCAAACATGACCGCCCAAAATTTTTTATTTTTTTAAATAGGACCTGTAGTATAGCTATATTTCACAGCAGCATGACCCAAAAAATTATAAAATTGACTTCTCAGCTACTGTTAAAAATTGTGAGGGAGAAATGACACTTAGAAGCCACATTTCTGTTCCAAAGGACCTTGATTATAGCTGTTTCTCACAGCACCATGACCCCAAAACCATTGACAGTGCAAAAATTTTTAAAGATGAAGTGAGTAAAAGGAATATGTTTTTTTCATGAAACCTTGTACAATTGGTGTCTTTTACAGTCTCCTCACCGCAAAACCAGCAAAATGACCTTTTGGGAACTGAGAATAAAAATTGCAGTAAGAAATTATCATTTTAAAATTTTTTTTTCAAGAGGACCATTTCTGTTTGAAGAGGAATGTGAAGTAGACCGGCAACTAATCGGTGACCTCGGCAATTGGGGCCACAACATCATCAGAGATCCACGCCTGATTCATCTTGATGAAAGTCAAACGATCCACATTATCAGTGGAAAGCCGGATACGTTTGTCTGTAATGACTCCTCCAGCTGTGCTGAAGGTTCGCTCAGATATGACGCTGGCTGCTGGGCAGGACAACACCTCTATGGCGTGACGAGCGAGCTCGGGCCATTCATCCATTTTGGATACCCAGAAGTTGATTGGGTCCTGAACATATCCAAAAACATCGGTGTTGAGACGCAGATAGTCATGCATCATGATCTTAAGCCGGTCTCTGTATGTCTTATGTGTGCCCTGCATTACATGCGTTGGTGAGGTGGTAAATAAGGATTGTCAGAGGTCACCCATCAGGCTTCTGCCACAAAGCTTGCTGTTGCTGCCGCTACGGCTACTTGGCACTCTACTGCTGTCACGTTGCTGACGTTGTTCCACCGTGACATTTGAAGAACGTGAAGCAGATGCAACAGATGTCTCCAGTTGATCAATCAGCATGGTCTCAAATTCCTGCATTTTGCTCTCTATTTGGGTGGGTGGAAGGAAAGTGCTGAGTTTCGCTTTGTATCGGGGATCGAGGAGGGTGGCCACCCAGTAACTGTTGTTCATTTTGATGGCCTTAATGCGAGGCTCATGTTGGAGAAAATGGAGAGATGGAGCCTTGATTTCCAAAGCCTCTGGGGGGGTCGAGGGGCACTAGCAAACTGATCTTCCTCATCTTCCTCCTCCGCCTCAAATCCGTACCAACCTCTTTCCAAAGCAGGGACATCGGTAACGTCGGTGTCCTGGAATACCTCATCCTCCTCCCCCGCCTCGGCTTCAACACAGCCCTGAGTTGCCTCAGATGCTGTACCATGAGAGCTGAGGCGCCGCCTTGCACCAGCCCTGGACCCCGAACCACCGCCTGATGAAGACCGATAAAGTTGTGAAACTGTCGGGCTTTCTGGATTCGACGGAGAGAAAGGCTCTGTGTCCGCATCTGTGTCCGTCTCCTCCTCCGTCGCTGGTGGGACCTGCTGTTTCAGAGTGTCCGACACTTGTTCCAGAATTAAGATCACCACAATGCTCATGCTGACAAGAGCATTGTCTGCACTGACCATTTTGGTGGCTTCTTCAAAACTCGCAAGGATGGTGCAGAGCTCTTTCACCTGCCTCCACTCTCGGTGGCTCAACACCCCGAGGTCCGCACCACTGCTTGTCAGGCCATGTGTCACTTCGTACTGCATAATGGCATTGTGGCTGTTGCCACAATCACTAGAGCATGTGAAGTATTCAAAGAGATAGAGAAGGCACACCAAACAGAACCAGTTGTTGATGGTGCAAGTCAAGGTAGGCACAAGTCCTCCAAATATGTAGAACAGTAATTGACTGCACACAAAGGTGTTCTTATGATGCAAAATAATACATTTATTTATAAATCCATATAATGTGGAATATGCAGACTCCAGTAATTCAAGACAAGAAATAAGTGACTTGATTTAGTCGACGTTTCGGTCGGCGCAGTCATCAAAAACCTTTGCCATTTTTTTGGGCCATGCTCACATCTGAATGGCTGGAATAGACTGAGCAAGTCTATTCCAGCCATTCAGCTGTGAGCATGGCCCAAAAAAATGGCAAAGGTTTTTGATGACTGCTTGATAAAGGTCTTTGCCGACCGAAACGTCGACTAAATCAAGTCACCTATTTCTTGTCTTGAATTACTGGAGTCTGCATATTCCACATTATATGGATTTATAAATAAATGTATTATTTTGCATCATAAGAACACCTTTGTGTGCAGTCAATTACTGTTCTAGAGCATGTGAAGGGTGGAATTCCAGCGTGTTGCCACGTCAGCAATGAGACGGTTGATGGGGAGGCCGAGCTGACGCTGTAACGCAGCCAGCCGGAGCGAAACAGGGTGCGAACGGCGGAAGTGTGAGCTCAGACCTCGAGCTTTCCTCAGCAGGCAGTCCAGACCCAGTAGCACTTTAGAAATTTCTACACGACAAGGTTCATGATGTGTGCCAGGCAAGGGATGTGCTCCAGCCTACCGATCTTAAGGGTAGCCAGGAGATTTCGACTGTTATCGCACACCACCTTGCCTGGCACAAGGTTCTTGTCACCCAGCCAGCACTTGGTCTCGTTGCGAAGAGCCGTCCACAGCTCCTGACCTGTGTGTTGACGGTCTCCAAGACAGATTAATTTCAACACGGCCTGGTTTCTCTGGGCACGTGATGCTACCAGTGGACCTTGGGGGAAAGAACCCTGAACCATCCCTGCGGTTTTAAAGAGAGTGCGCCGAGCCTGAGAGCCACCGTCACCACCAGAGACATCCACCCAGCGAGCTGTCACAGAGATATAGCGGCATTGGCCGTGCTTACTAGTCCATGTATCGGTGGTGAGAGGGGTTTGCCGGAACAGATGCAGACAAGCGTTGAGATTTTAGATGATACGTGGTGGCAGGGAGGGACGCTTTTCTAAAAAGAAATGCCTGCTGGCATCGGTTTGGCAAGGGCCAGACTGGCGGAACCCATCTGGTCCACCAGACGGAAAGGAACTTTTCCCAAGGCCAAAAAAAACCCGCAATGTCGAATTAGGTTTTGGGGCTTTGGGTGGTTTGGGTTAAAGGTTTTTTGTCCCAAACCCTGGTAAAACAGAAGGGGGCTGTGACGGCCCCGCTGTCGGCGTGCAGGTAAATGGTGGAAGGAAAAGGGGGTGGCTGGCCCTTTGGTGGTGCTGGGGGTATGGGGGCGACAGTGGATGATGGCGGAGGTGATCTAGATCATGACGGAGAGCATGGACAGCTGAGGAATGTTTGGTTTTGGAAAGTGTCGGAGGAGGTAAAGGCGGAGCAGGGGGTGTGACAGGGGTTTGGAAGCCCGGGGAAAAGGTGTGGCCTTTTTTTTCCCCAAGTGTTCCCTCCTTTCAACTCATGAATTCGCTGCATGTGAGTAGAATGTTGGGTGGTGTTTAAAAACACCTAATTCTTCCCTCTATGATGGTTTACGGCAAAGGGGCAATGACATTGTTGGGTGAATCAGGGCTTGATCGAAAAAGGTCAGGCTTGAGGGCCCTGGGCCTTTTCGACGGAAATAAGCGGGGCGGTTTTTTCCGTGATATGGGGGCGAAATAATCTCGTGGACTTGTGCGCCCCCTCCCCCTTTTTGAGGCGAAACCCTAGAAAATCCCCATCATCTTTTCCTGTCCGTGATGAAGCACTCGCGGGCAAATTTTGTGAAAAGACCACGTTGGATCCACAATTCATCATCATCTATCAACCAGGTGCTTCTCACCCGGGACATTCTGTCTGGAGTGGGGCTACAAGAAAACAGGACGGGCAAAGCTTTGCCGCCCCGCCCGGGATTTTGCAGATTGCCCGGCTTCCTTCTCCTCCTCTTTTTGCATCAGCGATTGGGTGTCAGAGCAGACAAAATCACCTTTTTGGCCTCTTGATTTTTTAAAAATGCCTTTGCCCCCCAACGCATTTGTCATAAAAGGGGTCTTCAGAAAATGGATTATCCCTGTGGTGGGTACATGAGTTGACATTTGCTGCCTTCGCTTCTGGGATGGATGTGACGATGATGAAACAAAATTTGTGGGTGATGGGAGGACGGGGGAAAGACGTGATGCGGTTCATTCCACTGAAAAAGATTGGCGACGTGTTCGTTAGGGGAATTCACAGGGCCCCGCCCCGGGCTGACGGTCCTGAAACCCGTCGACCCGGGGGCTTGCTGTTGTCGCCACCCGGGAGGAGCCCCCTTCTTCGTACCTCTCCTCCATTCCTCCCCCCTCTTTGCCGCTTACCACCTGCAGTTCGTCCTGTTAAGAAATACAAAAATTTTAAAGGTATGGAAAGTTTTTGACAGTCTTTTATTGAAAGACGGCAAACACAGCTATTCTTAAATCCTCTAATTTCCAAAGCCAACTAGGTTTTTAAAACGAATTGTTTATATAAAATATTTGAAATGCGGTCGGTGGAGAAAACCCTAACAAAAAAAACAGTGTCTTCCTTTATCCTTGAATTTACAAATGCCCCGTGGACTAGAGTTGATGTTTTCAACAAACTATCGTACAAAAAAACCCAATTTGCACCAAAATGGACACACGAGGAAAAAGAAATATTAAAAAGTTATTGGATTTAAAAAAAGGCGGTTTTTCCACACTAACAAAAAGGCGGCATTATATGAAAAAAAATGTAAAACAATTTCGTACAAGGCCTTAACGCCAAAAATAAGATGATGAGTAAAATAGAAGTATTTAAAAAAGTTATTGGATTAATTGGGGCCCTTCCCATTACTGACAACAGGGATAATTTTTATAAAAATTTTAAACAAATATGGTACAACTGAGCTCTTTGTGGCAAACAGACGCACGGACGCAAAAACAGTTTTTAAAGGTTTTATGGATTAATATGGGGGTTTTCGCACCACTGACAACAGCACAATTTTTCTATTTAAAATATGTATAATAAAAAATGGTACAACTGGCTCTATGCACCAAAAGACACACGGTCTGCAATAAGAGTATATAAATGTATATGGATTAATTGGAGCCTTCGCTTCACTGATAACAGGCGTAATTTTCTATAAAAAATGTAAACAAAAATGGTAAAAACTAGTCTTTGCGGCAAACAGACGCAAGGACTGCAATAAGATTTTTTAAATGCTATATGGATCAATTGGCGGCCCTTTGCCCCTGCAACAGGGGTTTAATTTACTAAAATTTTTTTAACACAATATGGTACAACTGAGCTCTTTGCGACAAACAGGAAAAGGGTGCAATGAGTATTTAAATGTTTATGTATTAATATAGCGGCCCCTTCCACCATGACAACAGGGTAATTTACATAAATTTGTATAGCACAATATGGTAAACTGAGCTCTTTGCAGCAAACAGACCACAGACTGCAATAAGTGTATTTAAAAGTTATATGGATTTATATGGGGCCCTTTGCACAACTGGGCAACAGGCGTAATTTTTCTATAAAATATGTTAGACAAAATGGGTACAACTGAGCTCTTGCACAAAAAAGAGCACAGAGCAATAAATGTATTTAAATGTTTTATGGATTTAAAAGGCGGGGCCCTTTTCACAAAAGACAACAGGCGTAATTTGCTTAAAAAAATGTATAAGACAATATGGTACACTGAGCTCTTTGCGGCAAAAAAAAGCACGGACTTCAATAAAATATTTAAAAAATTATAGGAAAAAGTTATGCGGTTTTTGGGAAAACTGACACGAGTGATTGATGAACTGAG
The DNA here is from genome assembly GCA_025379985.1 of Phyllomedusa bahiana. Taxonomy (NCBI): domain Eukaryota; kingdom Metazoa; phylum Chordata; class Amphibia; order Anura; family Hylidae; genus Phyllomedusa; species Phyllomedusa bahiana. The sequence continues at coordinate 47,127 of JAODAL010026937.1, forward strand.
AAAACAGGGACAACTTTACCTCCTATCAGAGGTCTGCTGGCCAAAAAAGTGGCAAAAAACAATGCTTTTTCAATTCAAGGTCACAGAACACACTGAGCTACACAATATCTCCCTTCATTTCCAAAGCCTCTCCTCCTGCCTCCCCCCTCCCCTCTGCAGCCGCCACCCACTCCCTCCGGCAGCCCTGTGGGTACACACACCAGTAGATATCTTGGAAACTTTCTCTAACTAAATAAGAAGTGAAATTCTCTAATCTAACTCTATTCTAAGCTATAGCTAGATGGATGGTTTCTTGTATTAGAAGAGACTATCTCTCAGAGCTGTTAGAACAGCTATTGGTTTAAATGCAGACACGTCCTGCTGTGAAGTGTCATAGACAGAAAATGAACTGAACAGGAAATGCAGTTGCATAGATAAAACGAGGTCACGTGATTTTTGCAGCCAATGGGATCCATACACTGCAAAGTGGTGACGTTGTACATCCTCCTCACCCCCCTCTATCCTCGGAGCTGATTGACTGGCCGCCAAAATGACAGGAAACGCTGAAAATGGCGCGATAGTAATAGATTAATAGATTATCTGTAAGATTGTCACCTAAACTATCGCGTGATCGGAAGTTTCCGATAAGACTAAAAACCGTGCCCTACTTGTAAGAAATTGTGTAACACATTTTGGGTGTTTTTTCCCAGGGTTCCTTGTTAAAAAAGAATCTATGTTGCAAAATTTCTTGAAAATGTGAAAAATTACTACTAAATTTCTAACCATACTAATGTCATACAAAAATAAAAAAACTTTTAAAAAATGATGACAACCTACAGTACACATACAGTGGGGAAAAAAAGTATTTAGTCAGCCACCAATTGTGCAAGTTCTCCAACTTAAAAAGAAGAGAGAGGCCTGTAATTGACATCATGTGTAGACCTCAACTATGAGAAAAAATGAGAAAACAAATCCAGAAAATCACATGGTCTGATTTGGAAAATAAGTATTTGGTCAATAACAAAAGTTCATTTCAATACTTTGTTATATATCCTTTGTTGGCAATGACAGAGGTCACACGTTTTCTGTAAGTCTTCACAAGGTTGGCACACACTGTTGCTGGTGCATTGGCCCATTCCTCCATGCAGATCTCCTCTAGAGCAGTGATGTTTTGAGGCTGTCGCTGGGCAACACGGACTTTCAACTCCCTCCAAGGGTTTTCTATGGGGTTAAGATCTGGAGACTGGTTAGGCCACTCCAGGACCTTGAAATTCTTCTTACAAAGCCACTGTTGTGCTTGGGATCATGGTCATGCTGAAAGACCCAGCCACATTTCATCTTCAATGCCCTTGATAATGGAAGGAGGTTTGCACTCCAAATCTCACGATACATGGCCCCATTCATTCTTTTATGTACACGGATCAGTCGTCCTGGTCCCTATGCAGAGAAACAGCCCCAAAGCATGATGTTGCCACCCCCATAATTCACAGTAGGGATGGTGTTCTTTGGATGCAACTCAGCATTCTCTCTCCTCCAAACACAACGAGTTGTGTTTCTACCAGTTCTGCTTTGGTTTTATCTGACCATGATGTGACATTCTTCCAATTCTCTTCTGGATCATCCAAATGCTCTTTAGCAAACTTCAGATGGGCCCAGACATGTACTGGCTTAAGCAGGGGGACACATCTGGCACCGCAGGATCTGAGTCCCTGGCGGCATAGTGTGTTACTGAAGGTAGCCTTTGCTACATTGGTCCCAACTCTCTGCAGGTCATTCACTAGGTCCCACTGTGTGGTTCTGGGATTTTTGCTCACCGTTCTTGTGATCATTTTGATACCGTGGGGTGAGATCTTGCATGGAGCCCCAGATCGAGGGAGATTATCATTGGTCTTGTATATCTTCCATTTTCTAATTATTGCTCCCACAGTTGATTTCTTCACACCAAGCTGCTTGCCTATTGCAGATTCAGTCTTCACAACTTGGTGCAGAGCTACTATGGGCAAAAGAGTGAGTTTTGGACCTAAACGGTTTCATACATGTGGCCCTTTGTCTCTCATAGTTGAGGTCTACCTATGATGTCAATTACAGGCCTCTCTTATCTTTTTAAGAGGGAGAACTTGCGCAATTGGTGGCTGACTAAATACCTTTTTTCCCCCACTGTATAGTAGATGCTAGTTATAAACTATTCCGTGTGGAATAACTATGTCTTACATGCAGAAATTTTTGAACTTTGAAAATGGCAAATTAGTGAAAATTTTCACGATATTTTGATATTTTTCACAAATAAAAAAGAATTGAATGGGCCAAAATGTATTATTAACTTAAAACACAATGTGTCGCAAGAAAACATTCTCTGAGTCACATGGATAGGTAAAAGTATCAAAAAGTTATTCCCACATAAAGTGACACATAAAGTGACACATGTCAGATTTAAAAAATGGGCTTTCAAGAAAGTCCAAACTGGCTGCGGTGGTAAGTGGTTAAATAGGTGTTGGTGAAGAAAGCCACAAATGGTCCCCCCAGGGGATCAAGTGAAGATGGAAACAGCACCAGAGTGAGTACTGGTAAGGAGCAGCACCAGCTTCCAGCATGAAGAAGCAGACAAGGAGTAGGATGCATCGCACAATGAAAGCTGCTCTAATTGCAATGGAGACAAGACAATTTAGGTCCCACGCTTCACACCACTGCTTATTCTTTATCACAAACAGTTCCTTAAAGCAACTGACTCAGACCTTTAATATAAAGGGGTTTTTTAAGACTTTTATACACCTCCATACAAACTTGCTTCGTGCTAAAATAGAAAATTGAACATACGTATCTCTTCCATTACCACCATTCCAGAGCTCCAGTGTTCCCCCCGCCTCGGACCTTCACTGATGACATCACTTACACACTTTTTTGGTATATCTTATATTTGGTTATAGCTAGTATCTACTTTTTGCATTTTTTTTTTTATATACCAGTCTCTGGCCTCGCAGTCACATGTCTTCATGTACATCATGTGACCACAGGAGTCAGTGATTGGCTGCAGCCTCATGTGATCCGTAATGTAATGTAATCAGAGAGGAAACGGAGGGGAACACTGGAGCTCTGGCAGCGCTGGAATGCTGATGATGTGATTGGTAAGTATGGGTTCATTTTCTATTTTAGCACAGTGAAAGGAAGTAATAGGTTTTTAAAGGTTTTGAAAAACCCATTTAATGTTATTCTCTTATACATGACCTTCCTAATCTACAGTGTTGGAATAATTGTGAACCTGTGGACTAAAGTTATAGTGCATCTAGGGTTGCCGTATCCCTTTTATATTTCTAAAGGAGGCAGCATTAGGCATCTGTTATCTAAATAACTTTTAAAGTTGAGTTTTTAAGTGGTTGTCTCATCAAGACAAGTCCTTCCTATATGACCTATTAAGAATATGGGCGTCATACAGAAGGTTCATTGTTTAGTTCCAGAGTGGAAAAAATCTGCAAACAGATAATGTCTCTCTGGCTGCCTTTGTTTTATGTAAGCGGCTATTCATCCAAATGGCTGGCATATAATACTACATGTATGGCCATGTATAAAAATGTATGTTTACCCATTGCTTTCCCTGGGCCAGCTTCAATCTTAAAAAAGTTTTCCATCATGAAACAACATGTCCCAACCAAGAGATCTCGAAGTTATATACCAAACCACTGTTTTTTTTAAAGGAAATGTATCACCTGTATTTATTTATTTTTTACTAACACAAATTAGATACTGATATAGTACATATCCTGTTCTTATGTATTTTTGTTTTCTGACCACTTAGTTCTGAACATGGGAAAACGCTTAGGTTTACACGCCCTGAGCAGTGGTCACCATTCCCTTATACATAGCCTATTGCAGATTTTCAGAGAAATGGTCACCACTGATCGGGAGCGTGAACCTAAGAATTCTCCACTATTCACAACTGAGTGGTAAAGACCCCCCACATGACAGCCTGGAAGTCCATTAGCATAATGGAGCCAAAATCTAATGGCATTGGTAGCTAATAAATGAGGAGGAGGTCTAGATGAAAAAATAAAAGCCTATTGAATCATTGGAGCAGAAGCTATCTATCGATGCAGTTAGCACCATTGCTCGGAGGACCTTATGCTATAGGTCCTTTTAAAGGTAATATGGTATGTAAAAACTACTCTTCTTTCTGATTCTTCCCATCTATCATCCTACCCAAGACCTTACTCTGCTAACTGAAAATGTTTAAGAAATGCATTTTCTGAAGAGACTGTGCCTTTAACTCCTTCCTGCCGCAGCCTATTTTTTTGTGACATTCATTTTTCCCTCCCTGCCTCCCCAGAGCCAAAACTTTTTTATTTTTTCATCAACATAGACATATGAGGGCTTTTCTTTTGCAGGACAAAATATACTTTCTAATGGTTATGATATATATCAGGCAGCACCAGAGGCATAACATACAGCTTCTGTACCCCAGTGCAAAATATATAGCGGGGCCCCCACCTTACAATATACTACTTATAATGCTGTCATTTTACTATGTTGTAGAAGACCCTTTGGGCCCCCTCAGATTCCTGGGCCCGGTAGGGACTGCTACCTCTGCACCCCCTATAGTTACGCCTCTGGGCAGCACTTTCAAAATAAAGCGGTTTTATGTCACCCAAATGTGCAACATTTCAGCTCAACGATGAGCCTTTCTCAAGGCTTTAGAAAGGCTCATTGTTGAGCTGAAACATTGTACATTTGGGTGAAATAAAACCACTTTATTTTGGAAGTGCTGCCTGATTTATATCGAATGCATTGAAGGACCTTTGGACTGGGTTTGTAGGCGTGCACCCATATATTTTGATCTTCTAGTGCTGCTGATTTTTTTGTTTACCGTAATTTCTAATGGTGTCATTCATCGTGCCATATAATATACTGGGAAACAGCAAAAAAAATCTAAGTGGGGCAAAATGTGAAAAAAACATACTTGAGCCATGTTTGTGGGAGTTTTGTTTTTACGGTATTCAATTTCCAGTGTAAGTGATGTTTTATCTGTATTCTACAGGTTCATACAAATCCAGCAATACTAAACATGTAGGGTTTTCGTAATGTTTTGGTACTGTAAAATAATCCATTTTCTATTTTTCAAAATGTTGCCATGGCGCCATTTTCTGCAACCAATGACTTTTTTGTACTTCTACCTATGGACTTGAATGAGGGGCATTTTTTGTGGGGTAAGGTGTACTTTTTATTGGTACGAGTTTGGAATACATTTGACTTTTTTGATTACTTTAATTCCAAATTTTAGGGGAAATGAAAGCAACAAAAAAAAAAACAATGTAGGCATTTGAATTTTTTTTCTTCTATGGTGTCCAGCGTACAGGATAAATGATGTTATATTTTAATAGATTGGATTTTCATGGACACGGCGATATCAATTATGTGTAACTTTTTATAATTTTAGTTTTGTTATTTGTAAAATGGCAAAAGGAGGATGATTTGAACTTTTAATATTTTTTATAGTTTACGACATGATTATTTTTATTCACTAGAATGGTGCTTGACTACTAGGGGGCGCAATCATTAATACAGCCTGTTGTATTGTATACACAATGCAATAAAATGTACAAAGATGGTGGTGTTACTACTTCCTGCTTGGGGCAGGAAGTACTAAAACAGAAAATATGGCGGCGATGGAAGTCTTCAAAAGACTTTCAGCTGCAATATAAACCGATCGGGACCTGGTGAATTTACCACGGGGGTCTCGATCACAGAGAGGAACGGTGCACCACGGCACTGTATCTCATTTACTTAGACGCAGCGGCTGCGATCGCCACAGTGTCTATTGGGTTAAATAGCATGGAATGGAGCCGCTCCATTCCGTGCTGTTACCAGCAGGTGTCAGCTGCAATTATGCATCCGTTGCTTATGTAGCGGGATTGCCCCTTACCGACACTAGGACATACCAGTACGTCCAATGTCGGTAAGAGAAGAAACTGCTGCCCTGGACATTAATGGGGCAATGTTAAATTAGCCATACATGGCCCTCCCTTAAAGGGGTTTTGCCACAATGTTATGTTGATGTGGGATCCTCCAAAATGGGTATTTAATCACTTTTCTAAATATATGTGATTTAAAAAAAATGCAGCCTGAGAGATACAGGCTGCCTTACCTGCCCATAGTTACTTAAAAGCTTGCATTAGATATGACCTGACAAGAGCTGCTGGCTGGGCTTGCGCAGAGCACACTTCTTATCTGATGAAAGGGAGCTGAAGAGGCTTTCAAGGGACTGGGGAAAAATATGTTGTCTTTTGTATACAGAATCCCACTAGTTGTAGTGTAATTATTTGAGTAGATCCCTGCTTTATCTGATGATGACAGGGAACATGAACGAGCTTTCAAGAGGCTGAAGGAGCTTTCAAGCTGCTGTGGAGAAAGGTGTTGTCTTTTGTATACAGAATCCACTAGTTGTAGTGTGATAATTTGAGTGAACATTGCACACGATCCCTTATGCATGGCTATGTGTTCTGACAGTCTCTCTTTCTCTCAGCTCAGCCATTTATTGTTTACTTTTGCTTCTTAGCAGATAAGGCACATCCTAGCAAAACCCCTTTAAGTCCATTATGCCAATCAGAAGAAATATCCTAAGGTAGATATTGTGCAAATTTCAATTCTGATGCCATTTTTGATGATCAATGTATGTTTACTGAAAAACATTTAATAGAATCTGTCCTTCACTTTTCTTATGAAAGAACTAAGAATCTGATGGGTCTAATTTGAAGTAACTTTAACTGTAATTGAAAATCCACAGTTACAAGAATACTTATTTTTTAAATTGGGGGGTAGGGGGGTTTATAATCTCTAAAAAAATTTCCCTTAGAAGCAATTACTTCCATTACCAAGTTTCCTGAAAGGTTTTAAAAATTTTTTTATTGGGAAAATGTAATTCCCTATTTACCTATTTTCTTCCCACCCCCTGGGAAAGACCCAAATTGTATGACTGGGCTAGTTTGTGGGGGGGAAAATAAACTGAAAAGGTTTCAAAAATTTCCCTGAAAAGGACAAAAAGAGTCGTACAGCCTGACAATTTTTTTTTACACAAAATTTTCCATGCAGAAAAAAGTAAGAACAAACTGAGGTAATAAAGTTATACTTGTGTGCACATGAAAAGATGGCATCTACTGAATTTTTCATAAACCTTTTTATGAAAGAATTAATAGAGACAGGTCCTCTGTTCAGATCCTCATTTCTTGAAGTGGTGACAAAGAGCGTCTTCCCCCTCCATGGAAAACCTCTCTTGTCCCGCATTACACAGAATTTTTTAAAATTAAATTTTAAAGGGTTGTTTTAAAGGGTTAAAATTTTCCCCTTTATGCAGCTGCAGAAAAACGAACCCTTACCCCAATTTCCCTACAAATTTTTAAACCCCTTTGCAACCACCAACCTCCCTTTTTATTTGGGTGGGGAGTGCAGGGCGTTTAAAACCCCAGCGAGCTTAAGATGTCGCTGCAGATTTAGGGATTTTGTGGTTAGCAGCGCCGCAGATGTGCTTGGAAAAGAGCCTCTGCAAGCGCCGGAAAGCATAGGAAACCTCCGATCCCCGATGCTTAACTCATTAATTGCCGTGACATTTACTGCGGCATAATCCCAAAAGGCCCTTCCCCCGCTCCTTTTGGGGGATCGGGAATTTCCCCCTTTTTACCAATGGACAGGGGGAAAGTCTGCCCCGGGACCAAAATGGAGTATAAAAAGCCCGCATTTAGGGCACCCGGGGGCTCCCCACTGCGCCGTGTCAGTATAAAAAAAGTCTAATGTAATAGCATATATGATTAATTCTAATACATTATTTAAATTAAAAAAAAAAGTAAATTGTTTTTCCCCCTTCATGCGGGTTATAAAAAAAAGTAAAAAAAACAGCAACCCTGTCCCAAAAAAAGGGGCCCCCACATCCCTTTTAAAGGGGATTAAAGGGAATAAGTATTTAAGGAAGGGGCTTTGGAATTTAAAGTTGAGTTCATTTTTCTTTTGAAGGAAAAAGTTTGCAAACACAGCCCAAAAAGCAAATGTGGGGAAAGGGGTTTTTTGCTGAGCATTTTGAGCGAGTGAAAGAGTCTTGCGAGTGTTTTTCTTTAAAGGGGTGGGGTTTTTTTTTTTAAGGTTTTGGGGGACTTGAGATTTAGAGACTTTTTGATTGGAGAGTTTAGAGGGGGGATATTCATTACCCTTAAAATTTAAAATTTTGTCAAAATATCTTTTTGGTTAAAACCCTATTAGTTCCCCTGTTTTACAATGCTGTCCCGTGAAAAACCTGGGCAATTTTATGCCATCCTGAAAAACATTTTAAGGGGAATACTGCTGTGCAAATGTGGAAAAAGGGACATTTAAAGCCCGGGTCCTGGATCTAAAAAGCAAGTGGGGACACTGAGATCCATTTTCCAAAATGGGAAACGAGCCCCGGCCCCACTGAGCCCAAACACTCGCAGGGGTTTTAAAACTGGGGGGGGTGGGGAGAAAGGAGGTGCAAAAAATAAAACAGTAGAAGGGTAACAGTAAAAAGAAGGGTTTGAGGAAGAGGGTCGGGGGGCTAGTCCCCAAACTTGGGAAAACCCCAAAAATTTTGCAAAATTGGGGAGATAGGGTTTTTCGGGTTTAGAAATAGCATTGGGGCAGCAAGACACTACCCCCGTCTGCTCCAGTAAATGGGGGGAAAAGGAGTGCGGGGCAGGCTTGACGGGGGCTTGTAAATTAGGGATCAATTAATTTGGGGGACGA